>CAUYRT010067294.1:0-43431 GCA_963574885.1 Lepilemur ruficaudatus | reverse complement strand
TTTTACCCATTATAATTTAAATTTCACTTGAGGAGAATTCCTTCCCACTCAATGTTGTGTAATAATTTCTGCAGAACAGAAACCGGTTCTTCTTTGTAGGTCTACTAAAATTTGGGTGTGAAACCATCTGGTCCAGGACTCTTATTTATTTATTTATTTAAAAAAAACAACTTTATTGAAGTATAATTTACATAGTATGCAATTACTCCATTTTAACTGTACGATTAAATGATTATTAGTAAATTTACCAAGTTGTACAGCTATTCACATAAATCAGTTTTAGAACATTTCCTTCTTCCTATTGAGACGCCTAATTCCCATCACCAACTACATTTCAAGCATGCCCCTCCCCTCCACAATGCTCACTGCATCCCTCAGATATGGGTCTACCCCTCCAACCCCTGAATCCCTGGTGGACACCACCACCATTTGAGCACCGTAGTGTTAATAAGTCAGTACCAATTTGATGGCGAATACATGTGAAGCCCATTCTTCCAGTCTTGTGTCACCTCACTTCGAATAATGGGCTCAAGGGGAATCCAAGATAATATAAGCAATGCTAGCTCACTGTTGTTTCTTAAAATTGAGTAGTATCCCACTGTATACATTTGCAAAATTTTAATAATCTACTCATCGATTGACGGGCACTTGGATTGTTTCCACGACCTAGCAATAGTGAATTGTGCTGCCATAAACATTTGGGCACAGATGTCTTTATTATAGAATGTTTTATGCTCTTTTGGGTAGATGCCTAATAATGCTATTGCTGGATCGACTGGTATTTCTATTTTTAGCTCTTTGAGGTATCTCCAAATTCTTTTCCACAGAGGTTGCACTAATTTGCAGTCCCACCAGCAGTGTAAGAGGGTTTCTACCTCTCCACATCCTTGCCAGCATTTGTTGTTTGGGGATTTTTTGATAGAGGCCAATCTCACTGGGGTGAGGTGATATCTCATTGTGGTTTTGATTTGAATTTTTCTAATGATTAGAGATTTTGAGCATTTTTTTATATGTTTGCTAGCCATTATTCTGTCTTCTTTGGAAAAGTACCTAATCTTTGATAAGCCAGACAAAAATATACATTGGGGAAAAGAATCTCTTTTCAATAAATGGTGCTGGGAAAACTGGATAGCTACATGCAGAAAAATGAAACTGGATCCTTACCTCTCACCTCTCACAAAAAATACACTCAAGATGGTTAACAGACCTAAACCTAAGGCATGAAACCTTAAGAATCCTAGAAGAAGATGTTGGGAAGACCCTTTCAGATATTGGCCTAGGCAAAGAATTCTTGAAGAAGACCCCCCAAAAGCAATTACCACAGCAACAAAAATAAACAAATGGGATCTGATCAAATTAAAAAGCTTCCGCACAGCCAAAGAAACTATTACTAGAGCAAATAGACAACCCACCGAATGGGAGAAAATATTTGCTCTCTACTCTTCTGATAAAGGTCTGATAACAAGAATCTACCTAGAACTCAAAAGGATTAACAAGAAAAAAATCAAACAACTCCATCAATAAATGGACAACGTAAATGAACAGAAACTTTTCTGAAGAAGACAGAATAATGACCAGGACTTTTATTTTTACTATTCATAGATAATATTTTGTATTTCTGTGGTATCAGTTATAATTTCTTCTTTTTCATTCCTGATGGAGCTTATTAGAGCCCTTTCTTTTCTACTTCTGATTAATCTAGCAAGAGGCATGTCAGTTTTCTTTAATTTTTCAAAGAACCAACTTTTTGTTTTATTAATCTTTTGTATAGCATTTTTTTATTATCAATTTCATTTAGTTCTGCTCTGATCTTTGTTATTTCTTTTCTTCTGCTAGGTTTGGGGTCTATTTGCTCATCTTTTTCCAGGTTTTTGAGATCTCCTGTATCATTTAGTTCAAAGAATCTTTTGATTTCCATCATAATTTCCTCCTTAATGCCATAATCATTCAGCAGAAGTTTGCTTAGTTTCCACGATATTATGTAGAAATGAGAATTTCTGTTGGAGTTGATTTATAATTTTATTCCACTGTAGTCTGAGAAGACAAACAATTTATGAAGCCAACATGACCCTGATACCAAAACCAGGAATGGGCACAAAAAAAAAAGAAAACTACAGACCAATATTCCTTATGAATATACGTGTAAAAGTAATCAACAAAATCCTAACAAACTGAATTCAGGTGCTTATCAAAAAAATAATCTATCAAGAACAAGTAGGCTTTATCCCAAAGATGTAGGGATGATTCGACACATGAAAATCCATAAGTATAATTCACCACACATATAAAGCAGAAACAAAGACCATATGATCCTCTCAATAGATGCAGAAGAAGCATTTGACAAAATTCAGGAGACTCTTATGATAAGAACGCTTAAGAAAATAGGCATAGATGGAACTTACCTAAAAATGATAAAACATGACAAACCCACAGCCAACATCATATTGAATGGGGAAAAATTGAAAGCATTCCAGCTTAGAACTGGAACCAGACAAGGTTGCCCTCTATCACTCTTTTGATTCAACATAGTGCTGGAAGTCTTAGCTAGAGCATTCAGACAAGAGAATAAAATCAAGGACATCCAAATGGAGGCAAAAGAGGTCAAACTATCACTCTTTGTTGACAATACGATCTTATATCTTGAAAAGCTCAAAGATCGTGCCATGAGACTACTGGAAATGGTAAACAAATTCAGCAAAGTCTCAAGTTACAAAACCAATGTGCAGAAATAGGTAGCATTCCTATACGTTAATAATAATCAAACTGAGAACCAAATCAAAGATTCAATATTCTTCACAATAGCAATAAAGAAAGAAAAATACCTAGGAATATATTTAATTAAGGAGGTAAAAGACCTCCACAAGGGGAACTATGAAACATTGAGGAAGGAAATAGCAGAGGACATAAACAGGTAGAAAATCATACCATGCTCATCGGTCAGCAGAATCAACATTGTTAAAAGATCTATACTACCCGAAGTGATCTAGGATTCAATGCAATCCCTATTAAAATACCAATATCATTTTTTCACAGATCTACAAAAAAAAATAATTCTATAATTTGTATGGAACCAGAGAGGGCCCCGTATAGCAAAAGCAATCATAAGCAAAAAGAACAAATAGGGAAGCATCAATATACGAGACTTCAAGCTAAACTACAAGGCTATAGTAATGGAAATAGCATGGTACTGGCACAAGAACAGAGACCAGTGGAACAGAACTTAAAACCCAGACATAAAACCATCCTCATATTGCCATCTAAGATTGACAAAAACATATGCTGGGGAAAAGAATCTCTATTCAGTAAATGGTGCTGGGAAAATTGTGTAGCCACACGTAGAAGACTGAACCAGGATCTGCACCTTTCACCTCTCACAAAAATTAACTCACAGTACATAACAGACTTAAACCTACAGCATGAAACTATAACAATTCTAGAAGAAAATGTTGGAAAAACTCTTACAGACATTGGCCTAGCCACAGAATTTATGAAGAAGACCCCAGAGGCAATCAGCAACAACAAAAATAAATAAATGAGAACTGATCAAATTAAAAAGCTTCTGTATAGCCAAGAAAACTATTATGAGAGCAAGCAGACTATCTACAGAATGGGAGAAATATTCGCACGCTACACATTGCATAAAGGGCTGATCACTAGAATCTATATAGAATTCAGGAAAATCAGCAAGGAAAAAATCAAACAACCCTATCA
Source organism: Lepilemur ruficaudatus (assembly GCA_963574885.1). Lineage (NCBI taxonomy): Eukaryota > Metazoa > Chordata > Mammalia > Primates > Lepilemuridae > Lepilemur > Lepilemur ruficaudatus. Next base: position 39,720 of record CAUYRT010067294.1, on the reverse strand, counting down.
AAAAGTGGACAAAGGACATGAACAGAAACTGCAATAGAAGACAGAATAATGGCCAACAAACATATGAAAAAATGCTCAACATCTCTAATCATCAGGGAAAAGCAAATCAAAACCACAATGAGATATCACCTACCTTCAGTGAGAATGACCTTTATCAAAAAAGTCCCAATACTATAAATGTTGGTGTGGATGTGGAGAGATATGAACACTCATACACTGCTGGTGGGACTGCAAACTGGTACAACCTCTGTAGAAGATAATATGGAGATACCTCAAAGAGTTACAAGTAGAACTACCATTTGATCCAGCAATCCCATTACTGAGCATCTAATCAATGGGAAAAAAGGCATTCTATAAAAAAGACATCTGTACTAGAATGGTTTATAATAGCACAATTCACAATTGCAAAGATGTGGAAACAACCCAAGTGCCCATCAATACATCAGTGGATTAATAAAATGTGGTAAATGTATGCCATGGAGTTCTACTCAGCCACAAAAAACAACAATGATCTTGCACCTCTTGTATTATCCTGGATAGATCTGGAACCCATGCTACTAAGAGATATATCACAAGAATGTAAAGACAAGCACCACATGTACTCAGCATCAAATTGGTATTAACTGATCAACACTTATGTGCACATATACTAGTAACATTCATTGGGTGTTGGGCAGGTGGGTGGGGTTGGAGGGGATGGGTATATTCACACCTAATGGGTGCAGTGCCCACCATCTGGGGGATGGACATGTTTGAAGCTCTGACTTTAGGAGGGGCAAAGGTAATATATGTAACCTAAACATTTATACCCCCATAATATGCTGAAATAAATAAATATCACTTGAATATAGAAGTGAGTATATATATTAAAGAAGAAAATTGTTAATGTGACTTCTCATGAAATATCTCAAGTTGTATAAAAATTCAATTCATCTAATCCCAAAATATTTGCAAGGTCCACTATAACATTTTATAAAATTCATGACTTTCTACTTGTGATGTTGCTAAATCAGAACAGCAGTGGGAAATTTGGTTAGGGCATTATAAATCAAATTACCAGTCTAAAATATTGTAATTTAACACCTGAACCCAATGGCAGAGAATCAAAATCCTGATTGATAAATAATGTGTAATATCTCAGAGAGATTATAAAAGCATAATCAGTGAAAATGAATAAGCTTTTAATATACGATATACAGGTATGTTCTACAATTCTATAAGAATTAATTAAAGGCGTTAAATTGACATTAAGGTAATGTAAATCCTTTCAGAGAATTTAGATGTCTTCACCAAGAAGATTAAAATAATGATTTCTAAAATCTTATAATTTGTATTTAACCTTAGGCTTATATTCCTAGAAAATAACATGTGGAGAAAACCCAAGGAACAATGAATACACTCACTAGCAAATTTCCTATTGTGTGTGTATATATAGATATTTTATATATATATATATATATATAATATGTATATATAGAGAGGGAATCTTGTAGCAATACAATTATTTTACACTTGATTGTTCCTAACACAATAGATATGAATGTACACATACAGAAATGTATCTTGACATTTCTAATAAGCCAGACATAAAAAAAAATGTAATACCGTGGTCTGTTTTCTTCAATCCCAAGCAAGTCTGTGTTGACTCATAAAAATGGCAATCTTGTAAAAAACCACTCTAAAGTGTTTTCATGTGTGTGGTTTCCTTATCTCTTTTGGTAACATTTCTAGAGTCAGTTTAGGGTTCGTGGTAGGTTTTTTGCTGACTAATTCAATATCTCTACTTGGAATATTTCTAGTTTGACCCTAAGTAGAATGGAATACTTTCATCTTAAGTAATCTATTTGTCTATGTAAATGTCAGAAAAGCTTCATGGATCATAAATGGCTATAATACTTTACATTTCTATTATCTGCTTATACCAAGCACCACCTAAAAGTGGTTGACTGAAGTCCCCCATTGGTACAAGTAAATATTACCCAAATCCAGTTTTCTTCTGACAAAAAAAAAATTACAATCTAGAAACTTCCAAAGTATATCCCCTTGTTTTCTTCTGGGAGGTCAAATAAACAGTTTGAATGAATAACTAAATGCATAAATGAATGAATAAAATGGAGAAAGAAAGAAAGACTGGTCCTTTCAATTCAGTTAAGATGTATGTCAGGGACATTTGGTAGGTTTTTGTTGGGAGGTCTTGCTACATCTTTTTCATTTTAGGTACTAAGAGTGTACAGTAAATGTCTATGAAACCCAAGAGGGCAATGAGGAGTGTATAAAATTAACATTTTTAAGTCCACCTACCAGAATATTTATGCCAAGTGATACTTCAAGACTTGAGGAAAGAGACTTGGTCTTTATGTGTGATGCTATAAAATACCATATAAATATTGCATAGCACAATAAAAATAATTATCAGTAATAACAACGATGTAATGGCAGAGCCAGCTCCACCTTAGCCGAAACCAACTCTAACCAGTCGGGGAGGTTCAAGAGAATGATCCTTGTTACAAAAGTTAATTTCAGTGTTATTTCTACTACATAACTCCTGACATGATTAAGGGAACCTCCCTCTTCCTCTCAATTTTCACTCTAGTAATAGCCAATTGCAATTCAACTTTAAACTGCCTTCTCTTTGTTAATCCTTTATAATAGGACACATTTTAGGCATCAGGATGAAGGGATAGAAAGAGTATTGCCAATTAAAAGAAAAAGTAAAGCCTGAAAAACTTAAAACATCCAATTCAAACATTCTAAAATATGTTTCTATAGTAGGATATTTTTTATACACAAATATCAGAGAAAATTGGAACCTTTAGATCTAGTCATAAGTATAGTAACTCTCAGGCCAAAACATGTAATCAGGAACATAGATGTTGCAAAACTTCCAGCAGTCTGTGCTATATTTGGGAGCCCTAAAAATATTCCAGGTAGTATGAAAAATTAAAAAAAAATCATTCCTAGAGGCTCAATGGATACTCCTTTGTAAAATCTTTTTTGGAGACTTGATTTAGACTTATTCATTTGCTTAGATGTTTCAGATTTATAGCTCTGGACTAAGCAAAGCAAATGGAAATAAATAGCTATATTTAGAAGTCACAAGTACTTGCAACAATATATTAATATATTCCTAAGTACTCATGTTACCCTTCCCACCTGTCATTACAAGGAAGGTTGGTAATTGTTTTGGTGAGGAGTCAACTCCATGTTTTCTGAGATTACTATTTGGAACACTAGAGTTTTGAGATTCCAGATTCTCACTGAATGAAAGAATAGTTTTGAAGTTCTTTAGCATTACTTTTAAGCTTGGGGCTATGACAGTAAAATGACTGGTAAATTTGGGGAGGAAAAGAGTGATTGATTCGAATAGATACATTGGTGCTTATGAACAAAACACACCATTCTATTTTTAAGTATTTCTTCTGTATTTGTGACAGATAGTGACAAATTCATCACAATGTATACGATATAATTTTGTTGGTATGATTCTAGGAACTCAAAACTATAGATTTGCTTTCATTTTACCACTTATTCACTTGTTCTTTACCAAAATATTTATTGAATACTATATACAAAACACTCTGGTGAATGTGTGATTCTCTATTTTCACAAAGATTATGTTCTAGTAGTGGAGATAAAATTAATTCAAACATAATTAAACTACAGGTAGTATAACTGCCCTAAAATGGTAAAAAGTGAGAGGCCCTTTTTTTCCGCCAGTGTCCAGTGTCCTACATCCGAGAGATGTGGTGAGCACTATGAAGGGGAGGGGCATGCTTGAAATGTATTTGAGAATGGGTATTAGGGGTCACAATAGGGGGTAGGAAATCCTCTAAAACTGATTTATGTGAATAGCTGTACAACTTGGTAAATTTGCTAATAAACATTTAATTGTACACTTAAAATGGAGTAAAGGCATGATATGTAAATTACACTTCAATAAAGAAGAGGCAGCTAGAAAAAAATAATGGCTAAAGAAACTCTAGTGTAACATTATAGTGCAATACTATAATTCAGGAAAAAGTTAATGAATTACACTTATGTACAACAATATGAATGACTTTTCCAAACATGATATTGTATGCAAATACCATGTTACAGAAAATTTGCATGTGATATTATTTATGTTATATAATGTATGAGTCCATACTAAATTAACAATGTATCTTAAGCATAAATATAAATATCATAAACTATAAAGAAGAATCAATGAATGATAAATCCCATATTAAAGAAAGTGGTTACCTCTGAGTTGTAGCAAAGGGGTTGTGCATTTAATGGAACACAGGAGCTTCAGATGTTTTGGAAATTGTCTTTTTGTCTTGGTTATGAGTCTATGGCTGTTCAAATTCTTTTATATATGTGAAATATTTAAAAACTGGAAGAGTCACCAGAGCATGATTGGTTTACAACTGAGTTTTATTCAAATCCAAAGAATGCAATTCTACTGAGATTAAATGGATACAAAATATAAATAATGATAGAAATCTACTTAAAATTTGCTAAGAAAAGTGTAAACTAGAAAACTATGAACTCATATATCAGTCTTGAGTTAGAATGATAAAAATGTTATTCTCTAAGTATTAATAAACGTAATGAAATTCCAGTTGAAATCTAAACAGAACTATTATGGAAATTGGATAAAATGATCTTAAACTATATGTGAAAGTCTAAATAAATAGCTGTATAAATAGGGAAAAAAAGTGAGAGAGAATTTTTGTCTAAATCAAGTAGAGAGGATTTATAGATATTTGATCTAGGTCTTAAAGAGTAAGCAGAATTTCAACAGAAGCAGGGGAAAGATCAAGATTTTCCTGAAAGAGGGAATGACATGAACATTTTAAAGATAGAAAAGCAGCAGAAATGAACCAGGAAAAGATAAGTGGACTAGTTTGGCTAAAGCACTGAGCAAGTATGAAAGCAGAGAGACATAAGTCTGGAAAGTATGTCAGGACCATACAGAGAAGAAACAGCTTTGTAGTGGGCATTTGTTGCTTAGGGCTGTCCAGTATATATTCCCTTTTTTGGAAATTCTAGAGAAGAATGAACTTTCCTTGAATATGGATAGTCTTCATAGACATGCAAATCAATGTATCCTGCTCTTCCTAGCTAAGGGGTGGACATGTGACCCAAGCTAGATTCTTTCAATGTTATCCTGGACTTTGGGTTTTGAGCAGAGAGAAATAATGAGAGAAAAACAGTTTCTTGACTCATCCATTTTCTCCTTCAACTTAGATCACAGGATCTTTCCTAGTTTAAGTTCTTTCCAAGCCTGGCACTCTTCAGCTGGTCCTTCAATTCTGTAGACTACCCTGTGTTCTTCCACTGATTACTTTCTGTTTACTTTTCTTTTTTTTCCCTTCAGTTAGCCAGTTAGTTTTGTTGCTTGCACCAAAGAACCTGATAAACCCTTGAAGAAAACGTTAAATGAGGGGGGATAATCTAATTGAGTTGGTGAGTTAGAAACAGTATTCTGGAAACATTGTGCTGAGTGGCTTGGAAAGTAGAGAGGCCAAAATGAGGAGGATCAGTTAGGGGGCTGTTGTAGCAGTTTTAGAACCAGGGACGAGAGTATGGACTAAGGTGGTGGAAATAATAATGAAAAGTAAGATACATGAATGGGAGACATTATTAAAACATTGACTGCTGCACACACACACAAAAAAAATCAGAAACTTTTCCTTGGGGCCACAGTGTTTTGTTATGAAAACAGAATAACAACTTTGAGTATAATTTAAAGGTAAACATAAATAGAAAAACAAAATTTATTCACTTCTATTCATTTAATTCATGTTTTTAGAATTTAATTGTCAATATTAATTGCAACAATAAGAACATCAACAAGTAAGATTTTATATGTGGTTCGTGCATCCCCAGGGTCAAAACTAGAGTGAATTAAATACAACTCTCATGGCAGTTAATGTGTTAAGAGAAAGAATTAACAGATATTAGAAACTTATCTGATGTCGACTTCGAAGGCAATAACAAAATCAAATATCACTCAGAGGTTCCGACACTAAAGGACAGAGAGCTGATAAATAAGAAGTCTATGTGACAGACCGAGGAGAAACAACTAGAGAAATATGATGAGTCAGGGCATTACAAAAACATGTTAGCCAGTGGAGGAGAGATTGACTGCTTTTAGAGGGTGTTCAACAGTGTCAGAGACTGTGGAAAAAAAGTTCTAGAAATAAGGAAAGAAGAGAAAAAGTTCTCATCATTCTTCAGTTTAGCTGAATCTTATAAGAGCAGGAAGAGTTCTCATTATCAACTGGAAGAAAAAGCCACTGAATGTAGCATTATTTCAGACCCTCTAGAAGAGTGGTTCTTAATCAACTTTTGTTCCATGAGACACTTTTGGCAGTCTGGTGAAGCCTATAGACTCCTTCTCATAATAATGTATTTAAATGTGTAAAATAAAACATGTAGGCTTTCAAAATAAAACAATTATATGCAGGTGCACTTATCAAAATATTTTTAAATTTGGTAAAATAGTAATATGTCTCTAATTTGCTAATGTTTTCTAATGACAAGACAATGCATTTAAAATATAGGCAATTTAAATGGACATATCATTTAGGCAGAAGATGAATAAGGAAACATTGAACTCAACCTAACTGTAGACCAAACGGATCTAATGGACATATACAGAGCAATCCATCCAACAGCTGCAAAATACAAGTCTTTTCAACTGCACATGGAATGTTCTCTTGGATAAATCATATGTTCGACAACAAAACAAGTTTTAACAAATTTAAGAAGATTGAAATCATATCAAGTATCTTTTCTGACCATGATAGTATAAAACTAGAAATCAATAACAGAAGGTACTTTAGAAAATTCACAAAAACATGGAAATTAAACAATGTATTCATGAACAACCAAACGGTCAATGAGTAAATTAAAAGGGAAATTTAAAAATTCTTGAGACAAAGGAAAATGAAAACACAATTTAGCAAAATTTATGGTATACAGCAAAAGCACTTCTAAAAGAGAAGTTTGTAGGAGGAAATACCTACATGGCAAAAGAAAATCTCAAGCAACATGTCACTTCAAGAAACTATAAGAACAGAAACAAACTCAACCCAAAAATTAATAGAAGGAAGGAAATAATAAAAATCAGAGCAGAAATAAATGAAATGGAAACTAGAAAAACAATATAAAAGACTAATTAAAATAAAAGTTGGTTTTTGAAAAGATTAAAGAAATTGACAAACCCTGTCCAGACAAAGAAAAAAAGAAAGGAAACACAAATAAATAAAATTAGAAACAAAAGAGGAAACATTACAAATGATATAACAGAAATACAAAAGATCATAAGGGACTATTATGAAAAATTACATGCCAACAAATTGGACAACGTAGATGAAATTGATAAATTCCTGGATACATACAACCTACAAATACTGAATTAGGAAGAAATAGAAAATTTGAACAGACCAATAACAAATAAGGAGATTGAATCAGTAATAAAATGTCACCTATCAAAGAAATAACCTGTTCTGATGGCTTCACTGCTGAGTTATACCAAACTTTTAAAAAAGAGCAAGTACTAATTCTTCAAGAATTGTTACCAAAAAATAGAAGAGGAGGGAATACTTCCAGACTCATGTCATAAAGCTACCATTACTCTGATACCAAAGCCAGACAAGGTCACTACAAAAAATAAATAAATAAATAAAACTACAGACCAATATGTCTGATAGAGGCAAAAGCCTTCAACAAAATACCAGCAAAAACATAAAACAGCACATTAAAAATATCATTCACTATGATCAAGTGGGATTTCTCCCAGGGATGAAAGGATGGTTCAACATATGCAAATCAATAAATGTAATACATTGCATTAAAAGAAAGAAAAATAAAAAGTATGCCATTTCAATAGATACAGAAAAAGCACTTGACAAAATTCAATGCCTTTTCATGATAAAAACCCTTAACAAATTAGGTATAAAAGGAATTTAACTCAACAAAATAAAGGCAATATATGACAAACCCACAGCTAACAATATACTCAACAGGGAAAAGTTGAAAACTTTTTCTCTACAGTCAAGAATGAGACAAGAATGCCCACTTCTATTTAACATGACACTGGAAGTACAGCCATAGGGTATAGGCAAGAAACAGAGATCAAGGGCATCCAAGTTGGAAAGGAAGAAGTTAAATTGTCACTGTTTGCAGTTGATATGTTCTTATATAGAGAAAATGCTGACCACTCCACCAAAAAACTGTTTGAAATAATAAATGAATTCAATAAAGTTGGAGGTTTCAAAATCAACATACAAAAATCAGTAGTATTTCTATACCCTGACAGTAAACTATATGAAAAAGAAATCAAGAAAGCAATCCCATTTACAATAGCTACAAAACATATTTATGAATAAATTTAACCAAGGAAGTAAAAATTGTCTATACTGAAAGCTATAAAGCACTGATGAAAGAAATTGAAGAAGACACAAACAAATTGAAAGATATTTCATGTTAATGGGATGGAAGAATTAATATTGTGAAAATATCCATACCACCTAAAGCAATCTACATATTTAATGTAACCCCTATCAAAATACCAATGACATTCTTAATAGAAAAAAAAAATCCTAGAATTCATATGGAACCACAAAAGACTTCAAATAGCAAGAGCAATCTTAAGCAAAAAGAACAAACCTGGAGGCATCACACCACATGACTTTAAAATATACTACAAAGCTATAATAACTCAAATATCATGGTGTTGGCATACAGACACATAGACCAATGGAACAGAATAGAAAGCCCAGAGATAAATCCGTGCATTTACAGCCAACTATTTTCCCACAAAGTTGCCAAGAATATACAATGGGGAAAGAACAGTATCTTCAATAAATGGTGTTGAGACAACTGGGTATCCACATGCAGAAGAGTGAAATCAGACCTTTATCTCACATCACGTAAAAAAATCAACTCAAAATGGAATGAAGACTTAAAGGGAAGAGCCAAAACCATAAAATTTGTAGAAGAAAACAGGGGAAAATCTTCATGACACTGGTCATGGCAATGATTTCTTGGCTATCACACCAGAAGCACAGGCAATAAAAGCAAAAAAAGAAAAAAGGAAAGAAAGAAAGAAAGAAAGACAGGAAGGAAGGAAGGAAGCCAGGAAGGAAGGAAGGAAGGAAGGGAGAAAAGAAAGTACTACATTAAACTAAACATCTCTGCACAGCCAAAGAAACAATCAACAGAAACCAACAGAGTGAATAACTGAGGAAACAACCTGCAGAATGGGAGAAAATATGTGTAAACTGTACCACTGATAAGGGGTTAATATCCAAAATACATAGGGAACTCAAACAATTCAAGAGTAAGGAAAGAAAGTAGCCCAATATAAAAATGGGCAAAGGACCTAAATAGACATTTCTCAAAGAAGGCATACAAATTTCCAAGAGGTATATGAAAAAATGCTCAACATCACTGATCTTAAGGGAAATGGAATTTAAAACTAAGATGAAATAACATCTAACACGTGTTAGAATGGCTATTTTTTTTTAAAGATGAAAGATCAGAAGTGTTGGTGAAGGTGAAAAGAAAAGGGAACATTTGTACACTGTTGGTGGGAATGTAAATTAGTACAGCCATCTATGAAAAACAGCATAGAATTTCACCCCAAAATAAAAATAGAACTGCCATATGATCTAGCAGTCTCACTTCTAGCTATATATCCAAAGGAAATGAAATAAGTATGTCAAAGAGATATCTGAACTCCCATGTTCATTGCAGCATTATTCACAATGTCCATCAGTGAATGAATGGATAAAAGAAAATGTGGTATATATATTCACATTAAAAACTATTCAGACATAAAAAGAAGAAAATCTTGCCATTTGCAACACATATAAACCTGGAGGAAATTGTTAAGTGCAACAAGCCAGCTACAGAAAGACAAATACTACATGGTCTCACTCATGTGGAACCTAAAAATGTTGATCTCATAGAATTACAGAGTAGAATGGTGGTTACCAAGGGCTGAGGTGGTTGGGGTTGTGGGGTGGGAAAATGTTGGTCAAAGTATACAAAATCTTAAGTGTTCTTTCCACAAAATAGTAATGATGTGAGGTAATACACATGTTCACTAGCTAGATTCAGTTATTCCACAATGTATACATACTTTAAAGCATCATATTAGAAAGCATGTTTATCCCAAGATAGTGGAATAGAGACTTTGCTAGCATGCCTCACCCACTTGGAAATAGCAAAACTGTGTAGTGATTGACACTGTGAACTTTTATTCAAGAAGGAATGCAGGAATTCAACATACAAGCCAAAGAAAAGTTCAGGAACTTGGAAAAATAAGAAGAACCTAGGTGGCAGGTCTGGTGGAAAGCCATGAGTGAACCCCCTATTTGTGAGATGGGGAGAGAGTGTCTCTGAACTGCACATTTTCACTGGGGATCTGGGAAATCCAAGCCACGGAGGAACTTTGTGACCTTACCAAGCCCTAGACGTGACTTGGAGAGCAGTCAGGAGACTGTAAGAAGAATGGCACCAGTAAGTTCCCTCCATGCATTCCCAGACTCAGGTCCTTATAGAATGAAGCCATTCCTGATCCTAACTTATAGTAGGCTGCATAGGAAACTACCAAGAAGCATGGGCTGCAGTCACTGGTTTAGAGAGTCTTGGGACAGGGATTTGGTCTCTAGTCTCAAGCAGTGGAGGAGCACCTGTGGCCAAAACTGAGAGTTGAGTATGGTGTGGGCTGTAGCCACACTCCCTGGATTTGGGCATGCCCTTTTTGTAGGACCAAACTTGGAGGGGTTTAGCCTGAGAGTCACAGTTTTGACTCAGGTAGTGAGTTTTGTGGTCTGAAGAAAAACTGCTTGTGATTTGGCTAACTATTAATATCCTAAATTTCTGTATGGAGGCATAACTGATGAGTTGGGAGAGTGAAAGCAAAGCAAATCCCACTACTGCTTGCTTGGCTAAGGATCCCAAACTGCCCCTCTTTTCCTGTGCTGGGTCTTTGGCACAGCAGCAGTTGCTCTACTCCTCACTGGAGTGTTTCTCCAGGGGCCTAAGGGTTGCCTTCCAACCCCTATTGTGGTTGTTACTTCTGCCCGCCATTGGAGGGCCTGGGTGCAGACTTGCCTGGCCCAGCACTGACTGGCTTTGCTCCTTCCCCTCACCTCAGAGGAAGAGCATGAGACCAGGACTGGGACCACTAGGTGTTCAATGGCCCAACCCATTGCCTGGGACACCCAAGTACTTCTCCTGATTAACAAAGGTCATACATAAACCCTACTGCCACTATCACAGCTGATTCTCACATGCAAGCACCACCTACTGGTCTGGAGGTTGACCTGCACAGCCTATTACATCATCTGCTGACACAAGTGCACAACGCTTAGGAAGGAGATAAGTTTCAATTGATCTCTGCTACTACCATTACCCATGCCACCCTGACTAAACAGGAGGTCTTGAACCCACTCACATACCCAATCCATCTCTACTAAAGCCAGCATTTGAGAAAGACACCACACTCCAGATGTGAAGAAATCAGTTTAATAATACTATTACTATAAACTATGAAAAAGCAGGGTGTTATGTCACCCCCAAAGGAACACAATAACTTTCTAGCAATGGATCCTAAACAAAATGAAATTTTCGAAATGCCAGAAAAATAACTCAAAATATTGATTTTAAAGAAGCTCCATGAGATTCAAGAGAAATCTGAAAGCCAATAGAAAGAAATCAAAAAATCAATTCAGGATATGAACAAGAAATTTACCAAGGAGATAAACATATTTTTTAAAAAACAAACAGGATTGGACCACTTCTTGCAAGGAAAAATACTCAATTCTCAACAAGCTGTGTAAAATGCCTTCTATGATTTCATCACCACTTGCTCTCCATGCTTCTTGGCTGCTGGCATAAACAAGCTACCATTAAGATGGCAAAACTGTGTTGATAGTTTGGGTGCACACTTTGATTAATTGTACTGCTTCCTGTTTGAGATAAACTTTTGATTCAGAAAAAAAAAAAAACCAAACAGGACTTTCTGGAGATGAAAAATTCATTGAAAGAATTACAAAATTTCGTTGAAAGCTTCAACAATAGACTAGACCAAGTAGAAGAGAGAATCTTAGAACATGAAGACAGGTATTTTGAATTAATCCATACAAAAATAAGGAAAAAAGAATTAAAAAGAACGAACAAAGCCATCAAGAAGTATGGGACTACATAAAGCATCTGAACTTACAAATCACTGGTATTCTTGAGGGAGAAGAGAAAGCAAAATTTTGGAAAACCTATTTAAGGAAATAATCAATGAAAACTTTCCTAGTCTTGAAAGAGATTTAGGCATCCAGAAATAAGACACTCAGGGAACACTAGGAAATACATTGCAAAAAGGACTTCACCACAACATACAGTCATCAGACTGTCTAATGTCAATTAGAAGGAAGAAACCCTAAAATTAGCAAGAAAAAAGTGTGTAGTCACCCATACAGAAAACCCCATCAGGCTAACAGTGGACTTCTCAGCAGAAACCTTAAAAGCCAGAAGAGTTTGGGGTCCTATTTTCAGAGTTCTTAAAGAAACAATCTGTCCACCACAAATTTTAAATCCTGCCAGAATAAGCCTCATAAATGAAGAAGAAATAAAGTTTTTCCCAGACAAGCAAACACTGAGGGAATTTGTCACCACTAGATCAACCCTACAAGAAATGTTCAAAGAAGATCTAAGCACAGACATGAAAGGTTGATATTTGCCTTCATAAAAATACAAACAAATATAAAGCTCACAGGTCTTATAAAAATTGCATAAAGGAGAAATAGAAAGAAATCAAATGGTAAAAGAACAGAACTCCACCAAACCATAAAGACAAACTGATAGAGTAAAAAAGGAACCAAAGAATCCACAAAATAACCGTATAGCAATCAACATTATGGCAGGAACAAAACCTCACATGTTAACCTTGACTATAAATGGATTACATGTTCCACTTAAAAGATATAGATTGGCACAGTGAATTAAAAAAATGAGCTAACTATATGCTGCTTATAAGAAACTCACCTTACTAGTAAAGATACTTATAGGTTGAAGGTTAAAGGGATGGAAAAAGATATTGCATGGAAACCAAAAGTAAGAAAGAGTAGCTATGCTTGTATAAGATAAAATGGACTTTAATAGAAACAGTGAAAAAAATCAGGAAGGTCATTATATAATGATAAAGGAAGCAAGTCAACAAGAAGATATAACAATCCTAAATATATATATGCAGCCCAAACCGAAGCACTCACATTAATAAAACAAATATTACTAGATCTAAAGGAAGAGAGAGACAGCAATACAATGATAGTGGGGAACTACAACACCCCACTCACAAAACTAGACAGATTATCAAACAGAAAATCAACAAACACTGGACCTAAATTGGACTTTATACCAATGAACCTAACAGACATTTACAGAACAGTCTACTCAGCAATTGCAGTATATACATTCTTCTCATTAGCATATGGAATATTCTCCAAGGTAGACCACATGTTATGCCACAAAACAAGTCTCAATAAATTTTTAAAAACTGAAATCATATGAAGCATCTTCACAGACAACAGTGGAGTAAAACTAGAAATCAATACCAAAATGAACTCTCAAAAATGTACAAATACATGGAAATTATTTTTTAAAAATATTTTAATTATTACAGGTACATAATTGGTGTATATATTTATGTAGTATATGTGATGTTTTGATACAGGCATACAATGTGTAATGGTCAAATCAGGATAATCAGGGTATCCAGCGCCTCAAGCATTTATCATTTCTTTGTGTTAAATACATTAAAATTAAACAGCATGTTCTTGAAAGATCTTTGAATCAATGAAGAACTTAAGATGGAAATTTAAAAATTATTTGAAATGAATGAAAATGGAGACACAGCATACTAAAACTTCCGGGATACAGCAAAAGCATTGCTAAGAGGGAATTTTATAGCATTAAATGACTACATCAAAAAAATAGAAAGGTCACAAATCAACCACCTAATGTTGCACCACAAAGAACTGGAAAAACAAGAACATATCAAACCCAAAGCTACCCAGAGAAAAAAAATACAAAAGAATAGCCAAAGCAATCCTAAGCAAAAATAACAAAGCTGGAGGAAGTACGTTACCTGACCTCAAATTATATTGCAAGGCTATATAGTAACCAAACAGTATAATACTGGCATAAAAATAGACACATTGATCAATGGAAGAGAATAGAGAACCCAGAAATAAAGCCACATATTTACTGTCAACTAATCTTTGATGAAGTCAACAAAAATATATACTGGGGGGTGGGGTGGGGAACAACCTTTGCAATAAATGGTGCTGGAAATATTGAATTGCCATATGCAGAATAATGAAACTGGTCTCCTACATCTCACTATATACAAAAGTCAACTCAAAATGGATTAAAGACTTAAATGTAATCCCTGAAACTGCAAAAATACTGGAAGAAAACCAAGGGAAAACTCTTCTTGGCAGGAAATTTGTGACTGAAACCTCAAAAGTACAAGCAACAAAAACAAAAATAAATAAATGGGACTTAGTTAAACTAAAAAGCTTCTGCACAGCAAAAAAAAAAAAAAAAAAATCAAAGTGAACAGACAACCTGTGGAATGGGAGAAAATATTTGCAAATTATACATCTGATAGAGGACTGATATCCAGAATTTACAAGGAACTCAAAGAACTCAACACAAATACCACAAATAACTCATTAAAAAGTGGGCAAGCACATGAATAGACATTTTTCAAAAGAAGACATACAAATGGCCAAAAAGCATATGAAAAAATGTTCAACATCACTTATCATCAGAGAACTCCAAAGTAAACCCAACATTAGATACCATTTTACACCAGTCAGGATGGCTATTATTAAAAAGTCAATCACAGATGTTAGTGAGGGTGTGGAAAAAAAGGAACATTTATACACTGTTGGGGGTAATGTAAATTAGTACAACCTCTATGGAAAACAGAATGGAAATTTTGCAAAGAACTAAAAACAGAACTACCATTCAATCCAGCAATCCCACTTCTAGGTATCTATCTAAAAGAAAATAAATCATTATATCAAAAAAGATATCTGTAGTCATTATGTTTATTTCAGCACTATTCACAATAGCAAAGATTTGGAATCAACCTGAGTGTCCATCAACAAATGAATGGATAAGGAAAATGTGGTATTTATATACAATGGAATACTATTCAGCCATAAAAAAGAATGAAATCATGTCTTTGCAGTGACATGAATGGAACTGGAGGCCCTTATCTTAAGCAGAAAGTCAAATACAATATGTTTTTGCTTATAAATGAAAGCTAAATAATGTGTACACATGAACATAGTGTGTGGTATAATAGGCATTTGAGAGTCAGAAAGGTGGGAGGGTGGGTGAAGGATGATAAATTAGTTAATTGGTACAATATACATTATTAGGCTTATGGTTACACTGAAAGCCCAGACTTCACCACTATGTGATATAGCTGTGCAACAAAACTGCACTTGTACCCTGTAAATTTCTAGAAATAAAAAAAATCCTATTGCACATGACAAATATATACAATTTTATCTGCCAATTAAAAATAAAATAATAAAGTAAAACAGGCAATTTTAAATTAGGTTTTATTTTTCAAAAGACATACCAGTGTCAAGGTTATTGTTACTTGAATAAATATATTGAATAAAAACATTAAACTCCACAGTGGTCTTTGACTAACTTTCTGTTGTGTATTGAGCAATGATCAATTATAAGTAGAGAACATCAGAAAGCAATTTATATGCCTGAGTCGCCAATGTAAGAACATGTGACTTCACTGCTTGGTGGATTAATAACAAGTAGGTGCGGAGTTGTCCAATAGTTAGCTGCCTATATGGCATAAGCATCTGTAAACAGGAAGCCTACAATCATATACAATCTAATAACTACCATAATTCTGAAGTACTGATGAATATAAATGACATTTTAAGATAGCTAAAATGACAGTTATATAAAATATCTGTGATTTCTATTGGTGACAGAGTCACAGGTACTGTTAATACTATTGTGGTTTGTTGCCTATTATCATAATAGAAGGAAATGCCAAATATTAGATAGGTTAGTGAAAATAAAAATATATTTATTTATTATGCAGTTTCTGAGAACCCTGAATTCTTGTGGATAGATGCCTGCTCAGGAATCCCTACTTATAATGTACTTTCAGTTGCATGGAGAGAATAGAAGCAAAATGAAGTGGGATCATATTCAAACTGAAAAATGGCAAGTGGAAGTTACTGAGAACTTTAACCATGGGACAGAGGAAGAGAAACAGAGCTTAAAGAAGGCAGAGAATCATGAAAGCAGTATTTTTGTTTGTTTACTTTAGTTTGAGGATAAGGAAACCAGAGTATGCATGCAGACCAAGTTCTCAAAGAACTAAAAACAGAACTACCATTCAATCCAGCAATCCCACTTCTAGGTATCTATCCAAAAGAAAATCAATCATTATTTCAAGGGATAGAAGAGGAATGAAAGGAAGGGATAGGAAAGATGAAATTGAAGATAACGCACACACAGAAGGGAGAATTGATGGAGTAAGGACCCAAAGATATTGAGAAGAAATGGGGTCAAGAGCACAAGTAGAAAAGTCCTTGAAAGGAGAAACACTTCTTCTTCAGATATAGAGGAGAAAGGAGAGAAGATCATTTTCAGCATATTTGGAAGAATGAAGTATTATTTATTTTCCTGTACTGACCTTTGCAGAGAAATATTCTCTATTTGAAAGATACTAAATCCTTTAAAATCAGCTTTAGAAAAACTTGTGCATAATTGATTATTCCATGGTATACTAGCATTGTAAAATATTTTTCTATGGTAATGTTTTTTTCAAAAATCTCCTTTTCATCAGTATAAACAAAGATTAGACTTTTCCTTAATGTCTACAACACAGCAAGTCTTCTCTTTTACCCAGGTGATGCTTACTTTCTAAGAAAGTCATTTTATCCTGCTGCTGTTCTTTCCTCATGATATCTTTCTGTTTTCCACCTATATCACGTTTTGCTCATCTGAGCTTTCCTTGATCTTGAAATGCTATTTTCATATTTTGTATTGAGGCAGCCTCTTTGATTATTCCCTTAGATTAATTTTCACATCACATACTAGAATAACATTACTAGAGTCATCTGTTACCATCTCATACAATCCCTACGGCAGGCCATTTTCAAAAGGGGATTGATGTCTTGAAAAATTTGGTTCCAATTTGGCTTTTTCTGATGAGCCTTCTTTGGAAACTTACTACAGTTTCTCTGCTTAATGGACAGAGATGAACTGGATTTACATCATTGATGATTAGATGTTTGAGGAGGGGAATTAGAGCCCACTGTCTTGTCATTTGTTCCGTTTACATATATTTTGACATTATTATGCAGCGTGCATAGTTTCTAGGATGTTGTTGTTGCTGGGATACTCATCATTTATTCAAAATAAATGCAATATTGATATTTCCCTTACTATGAGGGTACAATGTAGAATTCTGTTTTTTTCATAAATTTTTCTAAGACTTCTCCTTGTTCTGATAGTTTACTCTGAATTATTGAAACTTAGACATTGCCTAGTAAGAGATAATCTGCTTAGAGGGCTGGAATAAATGTTCGGTTGGATTTATGCAATGTATATTATTATATTATAACCCACAGAAATAACACCTGTCTCAGTTGGTTTTGACCTCCCATTACTCTCCCAAGTCTTAGAGTGTCTCAGTGCTGCTCTTCCTACCAGAGGCCAGAGCCAAGAATTCATACAAATAAGGTGTTGCAAATGTTGTGTTTGTAATGCTATTTACTATCAAAGTCACCTTCTATTACTCCTTTGTTAGGTGTAAGGATGACACATACTGGGCCAGCCCTGGCTTTTCTAGTAAAACTTCTATTCTGGACATCAACCAGGTATCAGTCATAATTGTTATATTCTCCATTTGTTACTTCAATTTCAAATGAAAGGCTCTGCCCACCATCAGCTTTAGTCCAATAAACAATACCCTTAGGACTTACTGACTTGTACTTAAAAGAAGATGAGGCATAATTTCATAACTAAAATGGTATCTAAATGGTGACTCACTGCATGAGTCATAGTATTTGTCATCTCCACCTGTGTTTAACTATATGCCCAAGTGGGCATAAGAACACTGAGGCCAAAATAACATTTTGAAATGTATGCTTTCATGTTTTAATTAGGCTCATTGAACTACCTTAAACTGATTATCTACATTGAAATGGTCCTTCTGTGAAGACATCCTTTATAACGAAAATAAAATATCATTGTTTTTCTCCCTTCCCCCTCCTCACCTATTAAACCTATTAAACAGCAGTTGCACTATGAACTAAGGGGATTGTGGTATTATTGTTCTTTAACACCATTTGCTATAGCTAAATTCAGTTTTGTATTCCAGAAATAAGACTGTATGAGGGAGTGCTGTCATAAGGTTTTACAACATTAGCTGATCTCAAAGATTTCTTTCCAGAGAGGATAGTTATCCATGTAAAAATAGCTAACATCCAAGAAAGTATCCCAACCTCTTCAAAGTCTTGAGCAGGCAGAAGATTTACCTTTTAGATTTGACACATATAAAACATATAATTCACTACAGAAATTATTTTATGATCTTAAACTATAGCTATTTTAAACCCAGATTAACTATTTTGATAGTCTAGTTTTTATGTAGATTTCATTTTTCCTATATCCTATTAGTATTTTAGGTTCTTGTTTAAAACACGAACATAAAAGTCAATAATTTCAAACTCTTTCAGGGTCTTGTTTTTGACTAATAACACCTATAGATATCTATAAATGAGATAATAGATACAAAGTGCCTAGCAAAGAGACTGGTGCACAGTAGGTACCCCAAAATATCCATTCCCTCATTTCTTTAATGAGAGGCACCGTAGTATAAAAATTATTATCTCTATCCACAAATGAAATTAAATAAATACGTTTAAGGTGCTACATTAAGTGAAATTGTTCATCATAATGAGTCTAAGTTAAAATGTGGTTTGTTCACTTCATTTGCTCCCACCCCCTTTCAAATATTTTCATGTTACCCATGTGATTATATGCTTCCTGGTGACATTCATGTTAAAACAATGACATGATATTTTTCTGTATTTTTTTTGCTTAAAAATGAACAGGACCATGAATGTAAATTCTTACTATTATTATTTTTAATATTTTAAGTAGCATACACTGAGGTCTGGTTATTTTCGTAGTTTTTACTACCTAACCGTACATAGTCTACACTGAGCTACACATGACAGCAATTGGACTAAATCTTATTCCCTCTGGGTTACATTTCCAATATGGACTTTCAGAGAATAAACAAATTGATAATAATCTTAAATAAATGAGGCTTTACCACTTTAAACACAATAATCAGTTTTGCAAGTTTAAAAAAATTATAACCTTCAATTCTGATAGAATATTCATATAAAATATTGCAGTTTTTAGTAACAGGAGGAATTGTATACATAATCACTCCATTACAGATTACAGTTCAGGGCAATTTCAAGAATTAGTCTGGAAACAGGGTTTAGGTAAAGCAGGTAGAGGAACACAAGAAAAAACAAAATGCTGTATTCTAATTAAATCATTATGATGGTTTTTGTAATGGTGAACTGAAATAAATAGTATATAACACTTCTGATATGTATGATGCTTGCCATATGGGCTTAGTGGATTATTTGCAGAAGTGTCTGAGAATAGAGACTACATTTTACAAATAATTCAAAATGCTTAGCAAGAAAAGATGGTATTCTCCCTAGTTTTATAGATTTGAATGCTTCGCTTTGCCAGTATAAAAACAATCTTAGGGTCCCGTGGGTGCTGACAAATTATATCCTTATGGCTCCTCTTATTATGCGGAAAAAGCTTTAGTGATTTTTCATAAACTAAGTTGGGCTATAGAATCTAGATGTCTTTGACTGTTTAAACATGTTTGCTTAAAAAAATTGAATTCAGTAAAGCAACCAGTTTTTGGCAGAGGACTAACTAGTTGTTTTTAACAAACTTGTATAAATGCATTCTTTTATTTTCCTTCTCAAAATAAGTATATATTTGTGGATAAGCAAGAATCAACTTATAATAGTTTCCATAAGTGTAAATTACTGAGACATGGACACGATTTTGATGGACTCTTATTATTTTAAATGGTATATGCTTAAAACTTTGGGTTTTTTAAGGCTTCACTAGATTGTTTTGACATGATTCACATTCTACTACTTCCATGAAGGCACATTATTTTCGTTCTCCCTAGGGAAGACAAAAACAGTCCGACATTTAAATGCTGATAAACGCTGGAACAAAATAATGAGCCATGTCATATTACTCCGCCTCTTCCTCAGTCTGGGCCAACTTAGATCCTCCCACCCTCCGGACCATATGTGTATAATTTAGAAATGCTTTGGGAAATCCAGTTTCCAAAAATAAGAATAAAAATGAAATGGAAAGAGTGAGACTAGTAATAACTTATGATCCTATTATAATACATCTTGGCTGAAAATATTTTCAGAAGTACAATAACTGAATGGTAACTTCACTTCAGTTATCAAGTTAACACACAAATTAAGTGCATGCTAAGTCCCAAAGGAGTTTCTTTTTCACATACTATATTTCTAAGGAAATCTCACAATTTTTAAATAGTTTATTCCTGAGAATAAAAATATATCAAACTCACTGCCTTTGATATAACATTTTTGTTAACCATTTCACATGAAAGAAATAACCTGTTTATTTCTTAGGGGCCACACTAAATTGCAAATAATTGTGATTCATTTGTATTATTTCTTCTATTCAGAGCAATGCTAATGACTTGAGTGTACCTTTTCCAACATGCCAAAAAGGGTCCTTCTGGCAGTTACCTTAGCAATATTCCAAGAGGTGTTTTCTCCATAAACAGTCAAGATTTTACATTTAGATCCATGTTTTATCCCCAAAGTATTTTCATGCCATTTCCATGTATAAAATGGCACTGAAGTCAGAGAAAAGAGATTCAGTATGGCACTTTTCATTGAACCCCAAGTAAGAAATGTAGATGTTTTAAATAATTAACTTACTATTTTAACCTTTACTCCTTTGAAAAATTCTAAAATTCTGGACATTTGTTCAAGTTGTGACTCAATCATTTGTTTTCCCACTGTGTAGTAAATTCAAGGGTGAAAACGGTTTTGTTAGAAAATCATTAGCACCATCTACTGTTGGTATTTGGAAGTATTTCAAAATATTTAAAATCTCTTTTTTTCCATTTTAAGGTAATCTATTTTATTTCAAAGTATTATGGGGGAACAAATGTTTTTGGTTACAAGGATTGCTTTTGTAATGCTTGAGTCAGGGTTAGAAGTGTGCCTCTCATCCAGATAGTATTCATTTTACCTGTTAGGTAGATTTTCACCCAACCCCTTCTCCCCCCTCTAACCTAGTTGATTTCCATTCAGTTATATTTCCCTCCATGCACATGTGTGCTCATCAGTTAGTTCCAATTTAGTAGTGAGTACATGTGGTATTTGTTTTTCCCTTCTTATGAAACTTCACCTGGGAGAATGGCGTCCAGTTCCATCCATATTATTGCAAAAGGCATTAAGTCATGCTTCTTCATGACTTAGTAGTATTCCATGGTACACATATACCAAATTTTGTTAATCCACTCATGAATTGGTGGGTACTTGGGTTGTTTCCACATCTTTGCAATTGTGAATTGTGCTGATAAAATGACTTCTTTTCCTTTGGGCAAATACCCAGTAGTGGAATTGCTAGATTGAATGGTAGGTCTACTTTTAGTTCTTTAAGGAATCTCCATATTGTTTTCCATAGAGGTTGTACTATTTTGCAGTCCCACCAACAGTGTATAAGCGTTTCTTTCTCTAAGCATGCACAGCAGCCTCTATTGTTTTTGGACTTTTCAATAAAAGCCATTCTAATCGAGATAAGGTGATGTCTTATTGTGTTTTTAATTTGAATTTCCCTAATAATTAGTATTTTTATATGTTTATTGGCCATTTGTCTATCTTCTTTTGAAAAGCTTCTGTTCATGTGTTTTGCCCACTTTTTAATGCAATTGTTTGATTCTTTCCTTGTTGATTTTCCTGAGTTGTATATAGATTCTTGCTGATTTGCTTAAGTTCTTTGTAGATTCTGGTTATTAGCCCTTTATCAGATGTATAACTTGTGAATATTTTCTCCCATTCTGTAGGTTGTCTATTTGCTCTGTTGATTATTTCCTTGGCTTTGCAAAAGCTTTTAAATTTAATGAAGTCCCATTTATTAATTTTTGTTGTTGCTGTGATTGCCATTGGGGTCTTCTTCATAAACTCTTTGCCTAGGTCGATATCTATAATAGAAGAGATTTCAACGTTTTCTTCTAGAGTTCTTATTGTTTCATGCCTTACATTTAAGTCTGTTATCCATCTTGAATTAAGTTTTGTGAGTGGTGAGAGATTTGGATACAGTTTCATTCTTCTCCATGTGGCTAACGAGTTGCCTCAGCACCAATCATTGAATAGGAATTCTTTTCCCCAGTGTATATTGTTTTATGCTTTGTTAAAGATCAGTTGGCTGTATGTGGATTCTTTTGTTTGTATTTTCTGTTTTTGTTCTATTGGTCTATATCTCTATTTTGTACCAATACCATGCTTGCTTTGGTTACTATAACCTTGTAGTTTAGTTTGAAGTCGGTAATGTGATGCCTCCATATTTGTTTTTTGCTTAAGATTGCTTTGACTATTTGGGCTATTTTCTGGTTCCAAACGAAGCATGTAATTATTTTTTATAGATCTCTAAAATATGACATTGGTATTTTCACAGGGATTGTATTGAATCTGTAAATCACTTTTGGAAGTATGAAAA
Source organism: Lepilemur ruficaudatus (assembly GCA_963574885.1). Classification (NCBI taxonomy): domain Eukaryota; kingdom Metazoa; phylum Chordata; class Mammalia; order Primates; family Lepilemuridae; genus Lepilemur; species Lepilemur ruficaudatus. Next base: position 16,842 of record CAUYRT010067294.1, on the reverse strand, counting down.
TTTTAACAATGTTGATTTTACTGATCCATTAGCATAATATGGTTTTCCATTTGTTTGTATCATCAACGATTTCTTTCCTCAGTGTTTCATAGTTCTCTTTAAAAAAAATTTCACTGCCTTGGTTAAGTATATTCCTAGGTATTTTATTTTCTTTGTAGTTCATGTGAATGGCATTGAGTCTTTGATTTGACTCTCAGCTTGACTGTTACTGGTGTATAGGAATCCTACTGGTTTGTATACATTGATTTTGTGTCCTAAAACATTGCTGATTTTGTTTATCAATTCCAGGAGTCTCTTGGTGGAATCTTTGGGGTTTTCCAGATATAAGAGCATATCATTAGCAAAAAGCAATAGTTTGACCTCTTTCCCCATTTTGATATCACTAATTTCTTTTTGTTGCCTGATTGCTCTGGCTAGGACTTCTAGAACTATATTGAATAGAAGTGGGGACAGTGTTCATCCTTGCCTTGTTCCAGTTCTTAGTGGGAATGCTTTTAACTTTTCCCCATTCAATATGATGTTGACTGTGGTTTTGGCATGTATGGCTTTTATATATTTGAGATATGTTCCTGCTTTTATATATTTGAGATATGTTCCTTCTATGCTGTGTTTATTGAGGGTTTTTATCATGAAAAGGATCTGAATTTTGTCAAATACTTTTCATGCATCTATTGAGATAATCATGTGATCTTCATTTTTGCTTCTGTTTATGTGGTGTATCATATTTATTGATTTACGTATATTGAAGCATCCTTACATCCCTGGGATGAAGCCAACTTTGTCATGGTGGATTATTTTTTTTGATGTGCTGTTGAATTTGTTTTGCTAGTATTTTATTGAAGATTTTTACATCTATATTCATGAGGGATATTGGTCTGTAGTTTTCTTTTTTGTGGGTGTCTTCTTCTGGCTTTGGTATCCAGGTGATACCAGCTTCATAGAATGAGTTGAGGAGAATTCCCTCTTTCTTAATGTTATGGAATAATTTCTGCAGTATAGGTACCTACTCTTCTTTGTAGGTTTCATAAAATTTGTCTGTGAATCAATCTGGTCCAGGACTTTTTACTGATGGAAGATGTTTTATTGCTGCTTCAATTTCATTGCTTATTACTGGTCTACTCAGGAGTTCTGTGTATTCCTGATTGAGTCTTGGAAGGTTGTGACTTTCCAGGAATTTGTCCATTTCCTCTACATTTTTGAGTTTATGTGCATATTTTCATACTAATCATAGATGATATTTTGTATTTCTGTGGTATCAGTTGTAGTATCTCCTTTTTCATTTCTAATTGAGCTTATTTGGGTCCTTTTTCTTCTGTTCCTGGTTAATCTAGAAAGAGGCCTATTAATTTTGTTTATTTTTTCAAAGAACCAACTTTGTTTCATTGATTTTATTTAGTATATTCTTGTTTTTGATTTCATTTAGTTCTGCTCTGACTTTAGTTATTTCTTTTCTTCTGCTGGGTTTGGGATTGGTTGCGCTTCCTTTTCTAGTTCCTGGAGAAGTGTCATTAGATTGTTAATTTGTGATCTTTCTGTCTTTTGATGTAGGCATTTACGGCATTAATGTTCCTCTCAGGACTGCTGTTGCTGAATCTCATACATAGATTTTGATAGCCTCTGTCCCATTTGTCATTCAGTTCAAGGACTCTTTTGATTTCAATCTTAATTTCATTGTTGATCCAATAATCATTCAGCAACAGGTTTTTAAATTTCTATGACTTTGGGTAGAATTGAGTGTTTCTCTTGGAGTTGATTTCTAGTTTTATTTCACTGCGGTCTCAGAAGATACTTGGTGTGTTTTGTGGGCTAAAATATGATCAATCTTGGGGAATGTTCCACATGCTGATGAGAAAAATGTATATTCAGTGGTTTTGGATAAAATATTCTATAACTGTCTGTTAGGCCCATTTCTTCTACAGTCCCATTTCAGACAGATTTTCTTTGTTTATTTTCTGTTTGGTTGGTCTGTCCATATCTGTCAGTGGGGTGCTGCAGTCCCCAGCAATTATAATGCTGCTGTTTATCTCTTAGCTTATATCTAGTAAGGTTTGCATTATGATCCTATGTTAGGTGCATAAATATTTAGGATTGTTATTTCTTCTCATTGAATTCCTCCCTTTACCATTATATAATAGTCATCTTTGTTTTTCTTTACTATTGTTGATTTGAAGTCAGTATTATCTGATATGAAAATGAGCTACACCTGCTTTGTTTTGATTGTCATTTGCATGACATTTTTTCCACATGCCTTCACCTTGGGTCTGTATAAATCCTTGTGGGTTAGATGTGTTTCTTAGAGACAATAGATAGTTGGCTTGCATTTTTTAATTTCTTCAGCCAGCCTGTTTCTCTTGAGTAGGGAATTCAAACCATTCACATTGATTGATAGAATTGATATGTGGGATGCTGTTCTGTTCATCCTACTGGGTTATATCTTATTGCTTTGTTTTGCCTCTTCTCCTATTGTGTTATATGAGCTCTAGGCTTTAGCTTTTGGGTGGTTTTATATTGATGGGTGACTTTTGTGTTGATCCATGTATAATGCAGATTGAGTCTTTACTGAAGGGCAGGTCTGGTCAGTGTTGGCTTGTCTGGAAAAGTCTTTCTTTCCCTTCATATATGAAATGTAGTTTTGCAGGATACAAAATTCTAGGCTGGCAGTTGTTCTGTTTAAAATGACTGAGATTGGGCCCCAATACCTTCTGGCTTTTAAGGTCTCCGTTGAGAAGTCTGCAGTTAGCCTGGTGGGTTTTTCTTTGTAAGTTACTTGATGTTTTCACCTGATAGCTCACAGGAGTTCCCCCTTTGTGTTGACTTTGGCCAGTCTGATGACTATGTGTCTTGGAGATTGCCTCTTTGCAATGAATCTCCCAGGTTTTCATTGCACTTCTTGTACCTGGATGTCTAAATCTCTAGCAAGACCAGGGAAGTTTTTCTTGACTATTCCCTTAAATAGATTTTCCAGCCCTTATAATGCCTATGATTCTTATATTTGTCCATTTTCCATAATCCCATATTTCTTGTAGGATTTGTTCATTCCTCTTAATTCTCTGGTTTTTGTTATTTTTAACTGACTGAATTAATTCAAAAGTTTTGTTTTCAAGCTCTGAGATTCTTTCTTCTGCCTGATCTAGTCTATTCTTAAAATTTTCCAGTCTGTTTTGTATTGTCTTAAATAAATTTTTCATTTCCAAAAGTTCTATTACTTTTTTAATATGTCAATCTCTTTAATTTTTCGTTCATTTCTTGAATTGTTTTTCTGGGTTCTTTGAGTTGATTTTCCATCTTCTCTTGCTTGGATTTTGTTGAGCTTATTTACAATCCATATTTGGAATTCTTTATCTGTCATTTCAATATTTTCATTTTGGTTAGTATCCATTGCTAAAGAGCTGGTTTTTCCTTTCAGGGAGGTCCTTTTGCTCTGATTTTTCAAACTTCCAGAGTTCTTTTGCTGATCCCTTCTCATCTGGAGCAGCTCCTGCTTCTTATTTTTAGATTTTCTTTTGTTAGGATGGGGCTTTTTCCTCCTCCCCCAACTCATACAGGTGTGTTTGTAGCATATAATGGGTAAGAACTTTTGACTATGCTTGTGGGTGCTTTGATGGTGCTCCAGTTTCTGGATGGATGCCTTGGTTATAGATATCCTTAGTGTAGTGGTTTTCTCAGTTGCTAGTGGTTTGTAGGCTGTAGCTGTGATGAGCTATGTGAGTGGGCAGATTCCCTGTCTCTCTTTGATGAGAGAGGATGAGAGTCTTTGAAATCCTTTTTCTTTCCCTAGCTCTGTGGTCTTCTTTTTTTTTTCTTTTAATTTCAGAATATTACAGGGACACACATATTTTGGTTACATAATTTACCTTTGTACAGTTTGAGTCAAAGTTGTAAGTGTGTCCTCCACGCAGATCATGTGCATTCTTTGCATTAGGTGTGAATTTACCCATCCCCTCCTCCACCTCCCACCTACTTGATTTCCGTTGAGCTTTGCTTCCAAAGAACTCAAGCAAATCAGTAAGAAAAAGATCAAACAAGCCCATTAAAAAGTGAACAAAAGACACGAACAGAAACTTTTTGAATGAAGATAAACTAATGACATATGGTCTTCTTAACAGTGTGAATTGTATTGGCACACCCAGTTTAATCTCTGAGATGGCAAGCTCTGCTTGTGAATGAGAATCACCCACACCTGTATAATCAAATCAACAGATGCTATAAAGGACTGTGTAAATTGACCTCAGTGTCAGTAAGTCGTGCTTGCTGGAAGGCACAAGCTCCAGTATTGTTTTTGAGGCCTGTGACTGGCTCTAGTCCCTCAGGAGAAGCACTCAAATGCCCCAGGTGGTGGGTGGGGCCCTGAAACTTCCAGGTGAGTCCCTGTTCTCTGCCACAGCAGAGGTAGGTGGGGGAGTGAGACTGGTTGGGGCTGGGTTAGGTGTGCCTGCCTTCAGGCTCCACAAAACCTGGCAATGTAGCTGTTTTTACAGGGGTCAAAGGTCTATTCTCAGCTTCTTGGGAAAGCCACCAGGGAAGAGTTGAAGTGACCCCACCCAACCATAAAGACTGCTTGTGGAGATGGGGCCACCTGAGATTCACAATCTGGCTGTTAGGAGTGGGTTTGACTTTTCTACCTACTTCCCTGCTCCGCAGTCTCCCTCTAACTTCTGCCAGCAGACAAGAGTTTGAACTAGCTAAGCTCCCCCATGATTGTGCTGAAGGCTGAGGAAGTTCCCCGTCCAGGATCCTGACCTGAGCTGAGAGTGTGGCCTTCCTGTGGGGGGAGGGGTGCTCTGTGAGTATGCCACAGCTGGGACCCATACTGCAATCTCCTCTTAGTTCTGCCCATGCAGGCTCCCTCACCTCCTGAAATTAGTTCACAAATCTCCCCTCCATGACCCTGAGCAGCACAGTAGAGTTCTGCAGGTATGGGATCTGGCCTGCTGGCCTGCCACCAGGTCCCCAATAATCAATTCCTGATCATGTCAGGGAGAAATGTGCTGGTCCCAAGATGCAGGTGTGATGATCCCTCCACTTCTCGGTGTGACCTGCTCTGATGAAGCCACTGAGCATCTAGCACCAGGGAAGACCAGTGAGCAGGGAGCTCACAGTCCAAGTACCTCTTAGTCCAGTGCAGAACTTTAAGAGAAAATGGTTTGAACCCCACCCTCTGTAGAAGCCTCTGTGTTGTGGCTCAATTGTTTCTCTCAGCAGCTGTGGGTGGGGAAAGGAGGGAGAGGAAGAGTCTGGATGGAGGAAAGCCAGGACTCTAGTCATCTCTATTCCCCCTCTCCACCATGCAGCCTGCCTGGAATGTCCAGGCTCCAGGGTCATGAAGATCCCCAGGGATGCACTGGATCCCCGTGGCTCTCACTGTCTGGGCTGGAGTAGAGAAATGTTTGTGCAGGAATGAGCAAACTGAAAACTGAGAAGCTGATGCCCCCTGGGGAGGTCAAAGGCTCACAGTGAGTAGAGAAGCAATATGGTGTCTGCTGTCTCAGTTTGGGTCTGTGGTGATAGGAAGCACCCCAGGAGGACTGGGAGCCTGATACTTTGTCCACAAGAAGCCCCTGGTTCTCTGGCAGCAGCAGCTTTTGGGCTTAGAGGGTTAAAAAGTCTCTCCAGCAGCTCAGAAGCTCACTGACCATCAGAGATGTGAGGGTGGGAGAAACAAACCGCTCCACCTATACTTCGCTGTACTCCAAGCCTCTCAGGGATTGATCTCTACCAATATCTCTCTCCCCCTTGTTCTGTTCCACAACTTCTTCCTGTGGAGTCCCCCACAGGTTCTGGCTCCCTTCCCTCAGAATTATACTCGATCTATGTTTATCTGTTTGTTCTTTTCTCTTTCATCTAGAACCTTGCCTTCCTACTGAGATGCTCTGGCAGCTGGTGTCTCTGGTCAGCCATTTTCCTTCCTCCATCTTTTTTTTTTTATTTCAAAATATTACAGGAGTACAAATGTTTTCTGTTACATGGATTGCTTTTGTAATGCTTGAGTCAGGGCTACAAATGTGCCCATCACCCAAATAGTGTTCATTGTACCCATTAAGTAGGTTTTTCATTTCAAAAAACCAGTTGAACAAGGATAGCAAGAGATTTGTACTTTACAATGATTGCAAGAAATTTGGAATTTTAACCAAACAGAATAAAGATTTTAAATAGTGAGTGAATCAAGAAAGTCTGGATAGGTCAAAAATAACTATAAGAAAATTTGTACTTGAAATAAGGGATTAGGCACAAAGAAATCATTAATGAAAATGTCACACTATCCTCAGGGTCCAGAGGAAAAAAGAAAATCTCATTTTCAAAAAACATGTAGTTGTAATTTTCTAGAGTGGCTTTGATATTCTTGTATTTCATGGACCAGTAAAATTTCCTCCCAAATTTTAGGGACCAACAGAAGGTCATCAACTTTTAATTTTGCTACTTAAGATCATTAACATTATAATTCACTATTATGATCATTTCACATACATGAAACTGACATAATTTTGGAATAAAAACCCACTTTAAAATGTAAAACATTTAGTGTTATGAAAAACTCAACATATTGTTCTTATTTTTCTCATTTTGCTGGACTGGCATTGGTCAAATAGTAAACTTTTATTTAGAAACAATCATTTTATAATATCCTAGACAAAGGCCAAATAAAGATGCAAGAAGAAAAGGAGTAGGCTGCAGTATTTTAAAAAACTTTGTAGGAGAACATTATAGAAAGAATGGCTTGTACCCTGTGGAGATTTGGGGGAGTGATTACTTTTCTTTCACAGTATTTTCTCCCTGTCATTTAGCAAATTTGGCATCAAATGAGACCTAGAGGTACATAAAGAAAATAAATGCCATTGAGAGTTTCCTTGGCTACCAGAAATATTACTACAGAGCAGAAAGTATATTAACAAAGCAATTTATTAGAAAATAATGAAATTTACCAACAATTAAAATATATATTTGATGATGTCAAAAATATTCTGTACTAAATGATCTCTTCTTTGCTTTTTATTGACACAACTCAAATTTCTGTCAAAGGATATAAGCATTTGCATGCAGTTCAATTATGTGGCCTAAATAGACTTTGTCTAAATCTTCTGGCATCACAGGTATCATATTCTGATCATATTCTGTTATGTTATAAATTAAATTTGTAGGTTTTTTTTAATGCCCTAAAGAATTTAATAGCATACAAAAAGTAACCGTACTTAACTAAATAAAGGAAGAATAGTAGCTACCCTGGAGAAAAAATCGTTATGAAGAAGACATAGAATGAAAATGTTTGCCAAAAAGTCTAATTACCTAAATAATTTCTAATAGATATTTTTAAATAAAGTAATCCACTTTATATGAAGTATCAATATAAGTTCCCATGGTAAGCAGTCTGAGTTTCAGATTTGGCACAAGTAAATTATTTCCTTTCTTGCAGTGATTAATAATCAGTACACACACAGTAGTTGCAAATTTTCAAATTCAACAAAATTGTAAATTGTGGAAAAAGCTTGATGAAACCAAGAGAGCCAATGGTTTAGGGGAAATAATAGAGTGCCAATTGAATAACTAATCTTAATTACTGCTGGAAGAAAATCACAAGACAACAATTTGTTAAATGCCACCTGATTTTGGAATAACCTTTCAGAACAGAACATCTAAAAAGAATAATTTTTAGATTGGGGTTCCCATAAATGTACCATTATATTTATGTAAAAATTTGCAAATGAGCACTAATTTTTAAAAATTTGTTCTGAATTTTAGATCTTGGATTTTCAACAATATAGTGGCATGTAGAGAGGATTTTGATGAGACTCAAAAACAGATGGTTACTCTGTCCATCTGCCTGTTGACTTCCTTGAGAAAAAATAAAATACTTTTTCCCTAGGAGATGAAATTAAAAAGAATAAGTAAGAGAGGAGGTAAAAATGTTTTCTTTTCCATTGAGAGCCAAGCAAAGGAGTTCCTATTGTCTTTTTTTTCTTTTATAATCCAAACAAAACTAAACATGTAAGAACTTGATGAAGTAATTTCGCATAGTAAATGAGTGTGTGTTAAGTGAAGAGGTTAAAGAAAGTCACAATGGGGCTGCTTAGTGTACGGTGTGATTTTTGGAATGGTGGGAGAAGGTTTCTCATCCCTTAACTCTCTCCCTTCCTGGAGACTTCTTGCTGGTACCTAAAATTCAACCATTAACAAGTCATTCATTTTAAGTAACTAAGGTCCTAGAGTGTTCCCCTTTCAAATAGTCGTTTTATATACTGCTCCTGAATAGTTGGTAATACTCACAACATGAATTAATTTTGCCATTTGTGAAAAGACATGACATTCTAAATAGAAGGTACTAATGAGTAGGTGGAGTTGGGAGACTTGAAAAGGAGGAAACAGCCCATAAAAGGAAGGAAGGCAGAAACGAAATTACATTTATGACTATTTTGCAGTTTGGCCTAAGAATAGTTCTTGATACTAGGTAAAACTCTTAATGAATTATTTAAATTAGACAGAATGCATGAGGCAGTGATTCAAAAAGAAAAACTAATTTTGTCCTCACATTCTTTTATCTTGTGTTAGTCTTTGTCAATTTATTTGATGTGAAATTTGCTGATTAGAGTTAGAAGCTTTTCTAGTTAATATAAGTTAGGAGTGATTTGAAAAGGAGGGTATTTAACATTATTGAAAATACTCTGCAATTGGCAGAGAAATTATTGCTTGGCTTTAAAGTACTTGCTAGATAATTTTTGGATCCAAGCCATATATTCCCTTTTTAGAGAATGCTTTAGGCTAAAAACAGAATCTGTAGAGTTGGAAATAGCAAATGGCTTATATTGGAAAATCCAAATTGGCATCTGTCACTTCTGACATACCACTGCAAAATGTCAATTTCCATTTCCACTGAGATAGGCTCCTCACTAGCGACTTTTATAACACCAACTGGTTCTAAGACAGAAGACATTCATTTGAATCTTTGGTGGGAAAGAAGGTCCTCTCCTTTACATCCTGCTACTGGCTCCATCCCACCCTTGGCACTCTTCAGGGTCTTCTATCTTGCTGAGAAATTTAAATTTACATGTAGTTGCTGAAACTTCAAGAACTAGAACCAGAAGTCACTGAAACTTCAAGAACTAGAACTAGAAGTCGCAATCCAAAGTTAGCAGAGGATTGAAGACATTGGTTGGTAGCAAAACCATGAAATAGGTTTCATGAAGGAGACTGATGAGGTAAGTCTATTGACAAAAAAAGTTCAGAAAATTCAAACTCAGACAGAAGCAGATGGGATTCCAGAGATATAAAGGCAGGAGTCATAAGTGATTGGGACCATGTTCAGAGTCCAAAGTTGGGATTCAAAAGCCAGAGTACAGAAAACAAAGCAGCCTAGATAACTGAGACAAATTTGACAACTGATCCTGACCAATTGTACACTAACATCAGTGAGAGTAGAAAGGGAAAAGATGGGTTTATACCACATAGTGTATGGATTTTTAAAAAAGACTTAGATTTGAGGATAGTAAAAAATAAATGAGAATGGGCATGTGACACTCTTAGAGATCCTGGAACATAAGAAGTATTCCTTAAGAATTAGCTATTATTGTCCTGCAGAACAGATTTAAGAATTTTTAGAAGAGGGCGGGATTCTTAAGTAAGATAGAGTTTCCTCTTGTGGGCAATGGAAGAAGATAACTTCTATAGTTCCATTTCCTGCATTAAGTCATACACATACATTTATGGCAAAGACCATTCTTGGTTTGGGAATGCTACTTGCGAAGTAACGCCAATAAATATTCAATGTCTAGTACGGAATTATGGAAATGGTAAAGGATCACATTCCTGCTTATCTTAAGAGTACCCAACAAAACCTACATTCAGGATCTTATTTTACAGGTTCTTAAATTTCTAAGGAGAGAACTGTTAAAAGCAATAACTTTATAGCAGTGATTCCTAAACCTGGCTATTTCAGAATCATGGAATTTTTGTTTTTGTTTTTGTTTGTTTATTGATTATCATTTTAGCCACTTTAAGCATACAGTTAAATGGCATTAAGAATATTTACATTGTTGTACAATATTCACCACTATTTATCTCCAGAACTCTTTTTTATCTTCCCCAACTGAAACTCTATAACCATTGAACAGTAACTTCCCATTTCTACCTACCTCTAGCCCATGGCAACCACCATTCTTTCTGTCTCTATGAATTTGATTACTCTAGGTACTTCATAAAAGTGAAATCATATAGTATTTGTCCTTTGTTAGTGGCTTTATTTCACTTAGCATAGTTTTCAGGTTTCATCCATGTTATAGCATGTGTTTAGAATTTCCCTCCTATTTAAGGCATGTACATTGTATGTATATAGAATATTCGGTTTATCTATTCATCCATTTATGGACAATTGGGCTGTGCTGCTTCTACCTTTTGGCTATTGTGAATAATGTTGCTATGAATTTAAAAGTACAAATAACCATCCAAGTCCCTGCTTTCAATTCTTTTGAGTGTATACTTAGAGTAGGTATATAAGTTACAAGTATTAAAAATAATTCTATTTTGAATTTTTGAGGAACCACTGCACTGTTTTCCACAGTGTCTCCACCATTTCTATATTTACTCCAGGCAGTACACATTGATTACAATTTTTCCACACTTCATCAAAATTTATGATTTTCTGTTTTCCTTTTTATAATAGCCATCTTAACAGTTGTGCATTGGTAGGTATCTCATTGTGGTTTTGACTTGCATTACACTAATGATTCATGAAGTTGAGGATGTAATCCAATTTATCTTTTTGTTATTATTTCTTGTGCTTTTGGTGTCATACCCAAGAAATAATTGACAAATCCAATATGATGAAGCTTTTCCCTTACAATTCAACTATGAGTTTTATAGTTTTAGATCTTACATTTTGGACTTTGATTAATTTTGTCTTAATATTTGTATATGGTGTAAGGTAAGGGCCCAAATTCATTCTTTTGCAAGTGGATATCCAGTTCTTCCAGCACTATTTGGGAAACACAGATCTTTTCCATTGAATGGCCTTGGCACTTGTGTCAAAAATTGTTTAATCATAAATGTGAGGGTTTATTTCTGAAATCTCTCTCTAATTACATTAGTCTATTTGTTTGCATTTATGCCAGTACCATGTTTTTTGTTTACTATATATTTGTGGCAAGTTTTGAAATGAGGAAGTGTGAATCTTCCAACTTTGTTCTTCTTCTTCAAGATTGTTTTTGCTATTCAGGGCCCTTAGAGATTCCATATAAATTTTAGGATCAACTTTGTTATTTCTGAAAAAACATTTTTGGGATTTGGGTAGGGATTGTGTTGAATGTGTAGACCACTTTGGGTAGTACTGACATCTTAACAATATTAAGTCTTCCAATACATAAACATGGATGTCTTTTAATTTGTGTCTTCTTTAATTTCTTTCAGAAACATTTTGTAGTTTTCAGTATACAAGTCTTTCACTTCCTTGGTTAAATTTATACTAAGGAATGATTTTATTCTTTTAATGTTATTATAAATGGAATTGGTGTATTAATTTTTTCTGGATTCTTCATTGTTAGTGTATAGAATTGCAATTGGATTTTGGGTGTTAAATTTGTACACTGCAATTTTGCTGAAATCATTTATTAGTTCTAACAGTCTGGGGTGGAATCTTTAGGGTCTCCTATATAAAAGATCATGTCATATGCAAAGAAAGGTTATTTTACTTTTTTCTTTCCAATTTTATGCCTTTTATTTCTTTTCCTTGTTTTCTCTGGCTAGAATTTCCAGTGCTATGTTGAATAGATGTAGTGGAAGCAGGCATACTTGTCTTATTCCTGATTTTAGAGGAAGAGTATTCAGTCTTTTACCATTGATTATGATATTATCTGTATATTTTTAATATATTGCCTTTATTATGTTAAGGTAGTTTTCTTCTTTTCCTGGATTGTCGAGTTTTTTAATCATGAAAGGGTGTTGAATTTTGTCAAATGCTTTCCCTGCATCTATTAAGATGATCATGTGTTTTAAAATAAGTCTGTTGTGTTCATGTGTTGTATTACATGGGTTGATTTTTATATGTTAAATCACCCTTGTATTCCATAAGTAAATCCCTCTTGGCCATAGTGTATAATCCTTTAAATATGTTGCTGTATATGGCTTGCTAGTATTTTGTGATTTTTGCATCAATATCCATAAGGGACATTTGTCTACAGTTTTATTTTCTTGTAATGTCTTTGTCTGGCTTTGTTATTATGGTAACACTGGCCTCATAGAATGAGTTTGGAAGTGTCCCTTCCTCTTTTTTATTTATATATAATATTTTACATATTTTTGGGGTATATTTTATATTTTGTTATATGTGTAGAATATGTAATGATCAAGTCAGGGTAATTGAAGTGTCTATCACCTGGAGTATTTATCATTTCTGTGTGTTGGGAACAATTTAAGTCCTCTCTTCTAGCTATTTTGAAATCTACAATACATCATATTAATTATAGTCACTCTACTCTGCTGTAAGACAATAGAACTTATACCTTTTATCTAACTATATGTTTGTGTCCACAAACCTACCCCTCTTTATCACCTGTTTCTCACCCACTATTATCTATCATTCTACTCTCTACCTTTATGAAGTAAAATTTTTAGTTCCCACATATGAGTGAAAACATGTGACATTCATCTTTTTGTGCCTGGCTTATTTCACATAACATAATGACCTCCAGTTGCATTCATGTTGCAAATGACATGATTTCATTCTTTTTATGACTTAATAGTATTTCATTGTGTATATATACCACATTTTCTTTATGCATTTGCCCATTGGTGGACACTTATATTAGTTCCATATCTTTGTTATTGTGAATAGTGCTGCAATAAACATGAGAGTGTAGATATTCCTTCAATATACTAATTTCTTTTCCTTTGAAAAGATATCCGTTAGTGGGATTACTAGATCATATGGTAGGTCTATTTTTAGTTCTCTGAGAACTCTCCATACTGTTTTCCACAGTGGTTGTATTAATTTACCTTCCCACCAACAGTGTATAAAAGTTCCATATTCTCTACTTCCTCATGAGCATCTGTGATTCTTTGTCTTTTTAATAGCCATTCTGACTAGGGTAAGGTGATACCTCACTGTGGTTTTGATTTGCATTTCCCAGATGATTAGTGATTTTGAGCATTTTTTCATATACCTGTTGGCCACTTGTATGTCTTCTTTTGTGAAGAGTCTATTCTTTTTTCATTTTTGAAGGTATTATTAGTTTTTTATTGATGAGTTGTTTTTGAGTTCCTTTTATACTATAGATATTAGTCCTTTTTGGATGAATAGTTTGCAAGTATTTTCTCCCATTCAACAGGTTCACTCTTCACTCTGTTGATCATTTCCTTGGCTGTGTACATGCTTTGTAGTTTAATATAGTCCCATTTGTCTATTTTTGTGTTACTTCTCTGTGCTTTTGAGGTCTTAGCCATAAAATCTTTGCCTAGATCAATGTCTTGAAGTGCTTTTCCTAAGTTTTCTTCTAGTAGTTTTATAGTTTCAGGTCTTATATTTAAGTCTTTAATCCATCTTGAGTTGATTTTTATATATGGTGAGAGATAGAGGTCCAGTTTCATTCTTCTGCATAGGGATACCCAATTTGACAACACTATTTATTGAAGAATTTGTCCCTTCCTCAGTGTATGTTCTTGACACCATTATCAAAAATCACATGGTTGTAAATATGTGGATTTATTGCTTGGTTCTTTGTTCTGTTACATTGGTCTATGTATCTACTTTTATCCTAAGACCATGCTGTTTTGGCTACTATAGCCTCATAGCATATTTTAAAGGCATATGGTATGATGCCTCTTTTGCTTAGGATTGCTTTGGTTATTCTGGATCTTCCTCAGTTCCATACAAATTTTAGGATTTTTTTCCTATTTCTGTGAAAAATGGCATTTATATTTTATAGGGATTGCATTAAATTGCTTTGGACAATATGGTCATTTTAATGACATTAATTCTATGATCCATGAACATGAGATATTTTTCCATTTCTTTGTATCTTCTTCACTTTTTTTTTCATTAGTGTGTTGTAGTTGTTCTCATGGAAATTTTTCACCTCCTTGGTTAAATTTATTCCTAGGTATTTTACTTTTTGTAGTTATTACAAATTAGATTGTCTTCTTGATTTCTTTTTCCACTATATAATTGCTGCTGTTTAGAAATGCTATTTTTTCTATGTTGATTTTGTATCCTGCAACTTTACTGAATTAGTTTATCAGCTCTAAGAGTTTTTTGGTGGAGTCATTTGGTTTTTCTAGATAAAACATTATGCCATATGCAAAAAGGAATGTTTGACGTCCTCTTTTCCAATTTGGATGCATTTTATTTCTTTCTCTTGCCCGCTTGCTATGGCTAGGACTTCCAGTATTACATTGAATAGGAGTGGTGAAAGTGGGCATCTTTATCTTGTTCCAGTTCTTAGAGAAAAGGCTTTCAACTTTTCCCTATTCAGTATGATGTTAGCAGTAGGTTTGTCATATATAGCTTTTATTACATTAAAGTTTATTATTTTACACCTAGTTCGTTGAGAGTTTTTACCATGAAGTGATGTTGATTTTATTAAATGTTTTTTCTGCATCTATTGAGATGATCATATGGTTTTTGTCCTTCATTTGGTTGATATGATGGATCACATTTATTGATTTGCATATGATAAATCATCCTTGTGTCCCTGGTACAAATCTCACTTGATCATGGTACATTATCTTTTTGATATGCTGTTGAATTCAGTTTGCTAGTATTTTGTTGAAGGTTTTTGCATCTATGGTCATCAGATATACTGGCCTGAATTTTCTTTTTTTGTGTGTGTGTCCTTGTCTGGTTTTGGTATCAGAGTAATGATAGCCTTGTAGAATAAGTTAGGAAGAATTACCTCGGCTCTACCTTTTTGGAATAGTTTGTGGAAGATTGGTATTAGGTTTTCCTTATATATTTGGTACACTTCAGCAGTGAATCCATCTGCTCCTGAGCTTTTTCTTTTGGGAGACTTTTTCTTACTGATTCAGTATCACTGCTCACTATTCGTATCCTCAGATTTTCTCTTTCTTCCTGATTCAGTCTTGGTAGGTTGTATGTTTCCAGGAAGTTATCCATTCTCTCTAGGTATTTGAGGTTGTTAGTGTATAATTCATTAGTCTCTGATAATCATTTATGTTTCTGTTGTGTCAGTTGTAATATCTCCTTTTTCATTTTGGATTTTCTTTATTTGTGACTTCTCTTTGCTTTTTCTAATTAGTCTAGCTAGTGGTTTATCAATTTTATTTATCTTTCCAAAGAATCAACTTTTCATTTCATTGATCCTTTTTTAGTTTCTATTTCATTTTGTTTTGCTCATATCTTTATTCTTTTTTCAGACAAATTTATTGAAGTATAATTTACATTCCATGCCATTACTCCATTTTAAGTGAACAATTAAATGATTATTAGTAAATTTACCAAGTTGTACAGTTATTCACATAAATCAGTTTTAGAAGATGTCCTTCCCCCTATTAAGACCCCTAATTCCCATCCCCAACTACATTTCAAGCATTCCCCGCCCCTACACAATGCTCACCACATCCCTCAGATGTGGGTATACCCCCCCCAACCCCTGAATCCTGGGTGGACACCACCACCATTTGAGCACCGTAGTGTTAATCAGTCAGTACCAATTTGATGGCGAGTACATGTGAAGCCCATTCTTCCGGTCTTGTGTCACCTCACTTCGAATAATGGGCTCAAGGGGAATCCAAGATAATATAAGCAATGCTAGCTCGCTGTTGTTTCTTAAAATTGAGTAGTATCCCACTGTAAACATTTGCAAAATTTTAATAATCTACTCATCAATTGACGGGCACTTGGATTGTTTCCACGACCTAGCAATAGTGAATTGTGCTGCCATAAACATTCGGGCACAGATGTCTTTATTATAGAATGTCTTATGCTCTTTTGGTAGATGCCTAATAATGCTATTGCTGGATCGAATGGTATTTCTATTTTTAGCTCTTCGAGGTATCTCCAAATTCTTTTCCACAGAGGTTGCACTAATTTGCAGTCCCACCAGCAGTGTAAGAGTGTTCCTGACTCTCCACATCCTTGCCAGCATTTGTTGCTTTGGGATTTTTTGATAGAGGCCAATCTCACTGGGGTTAGTTGGTATCTCATTGTGGTTTTGATTTGCATTTCTCTAATGATTAGAAATGTTGAACTTTTTTTTATATGTTTGCTGGCCATTATTCTGCCTTCTTTGGAAAAGTTTCTGTTCATTTCTGTTGCCCATTTATAAATGGGGTTGTTTGATTTTTTTCTTGTTAATTCTTTTGAGTTCTAGGTAGATTCTTGTTATCAGACCTTTATTGGAAGAGTAGAGAGCAAATATTTTCTTGCATTCTGTAGGTTAGCTATTTGCTCTAGTGGTAGTTTCTTTGGCTGTGCAGAAGCTTTTTAATTTGATCAGATCCAATTTGTTTATTTTTGTTGCCACATTAATTGCTTTGGGGGTTGTCTTCAAGAATTCTTTGCCTAGGCTGATGTCTGAAAGGGTCTTCCCGAAATCTTCTTCTAGGATTCTTAAGGTTTCGTGTCTTAGGTTTAGGTCTATTCACCATCTTGAGTGTATTTTTGTGAGAGGTGAAAGGTAGGGATCCAGTTTCATTTTTCTGCATGTAGCTATCCAGTTTTCCCAGCACCATTTACTGAAAAGAGATTCTTCTCCCCAATATATATTTTTGTCTGGTTTATCAAATATTAGGTTACCATATGCAGATGGTTTCATCTCTGGTTTCGAACTCCTGACCTTGAGCGATCCGCCCGCCTCGGCCTCCCAGAGTGCTAGGATTACAGGTGTGAGCCACAGCGCCCGGCCA
>CAUYRT010067293.1:0-12171 GCA_963574885.1 Lepilemur ruficaudatus | reverse complement strand
AGCCACTAGTTCTTCAAACACTTTTTATGACCCCTCCCACACTCTAATTACATGTATGTGAGGCCTTTTGACATGGTCTCACAGCTCACTATATGCTCTGTTTATTTATTTATTTATTTATTTATTTTTGAGACTGAGTCTTACTCTGTTGCCCAGGCTAGAGTGCCGTGGCATCAGTCTAGCTCACAGCAACCTCCAACTCCTGGGCTCAAGCAATCCTCCTGCCTCAGCCTCCTGAGTAGCTGGGACTACAAGTAAGCACCACCATGCCCAGCTGACTTTTTCTATATAATTTTAGTTGTCTGGCTAATTTCTTTCTATTTTTAGTAGAGACAGGGTCTTGCTCTTGCTCAGGCTGGTCTCAAACTCCTGACCTCAAATGATCATCCTGCCTCAGCCTCCCCAGAGTGCTAGGATTACAGGTGTGAGACACTGCATGCCTGGCCTCCTAACACTATATTTTTATTTCCTAAGTTTGGCAACCCTATTCATGAGTCATACATTGAATATAGTACAGCTCAATGATTAGAGTGTGAACTCTGAAGCCAAATTATTTGGTGTCAAATACTGACTGTGCTATTTGCTAATTGTGTGACTTTAGACAAATAATATAATTTTCTTGGGCCTCAGTTTTTCACCTGTAAAATGGAGGAGGGATTATAAGGATAAATAAGAAAATACATGGTAAGCACTTAGAACAACATATAGTATGCCTTGATTAATGATAACTGGTTTGCTGGTACCTTAATTTTTCCAATTCTAACTATAAATAGAAAATTTCTATTTTATCATGGCTGTTAGGATTTTATATATGTAGTGCTTATAAGGTAGAAATGTATTCATAGTACATTTTCAGAGCCATATAAATATTAAGTACCACTCTTTTGAGTTCTTCAAATGTTTGCCTTGCCTATATCACTTAAAAAATAAGAGATGAAAAGGGCCTTAAATCTCTCAAACCAAGCCTATAGTATGATCTGCTTATATTTACTTGAATATTTTAGCATTAACATGATACTTAAAAATCTGTACTTCTAAATAGCATATAATTTTCAGTCTGTAAGCAGGAATGTAAAAAGAGCAATCAGGCTTAATTGGCAAAATATACCTGATCACTGATAAAAAAATGCATGAATTCCTATTACCTGCTAAAATATACTTTCCTAAATTAAAGAAAAGCAAAAAAACAAAACCCTCTTTTCAGGAAAGCTTTTATTCTCTATTATAGAAAAGTTAATTAAATTCTTGTCCAATCTTCTCTTAAATATGCTTACTGATCATATCATATTTAAAAGTTTAGTTTGGTTGTTTCTTAAATATTTTATTTTTAGAAAAAAATGATGGCACTTTCTGGTATATTCTAATTGTGAGAATGAAATATTGGATTTTGTTATCCACAGCATAAACTGCCACCTACCAACTTACTCTCATTATCATTTGCAATAATGTTATGAATTTCTAAAGACTTTAAAATAGTGGTTGTAGAATTGAGGTAGATTTCATGGTAATTACTCTCTTAATAGAATGATGGATAAATAGATTAAATAGACATTATATAATGTATATAATCCAGGAAATATTTAGTGATTTGTAGTGTACAGATAATTAGAATTGACTGCATACACAAATTTTGTTATATATATATATATATATATACACACACATACATAAAATTCTCAGTTCTACTGCTTTTGATAAATAGAGGTACAGTTAGTATATCTACAGCAATCAGGAGGGATATATGGTATTTGGCCATTTTTCCTAATAAATTAAATTCATGAAAATTATCTCTTTGACATTTGCCAGAGCAGGAGCATGTGTTTATTTTGGGAAGAATTTATTGATAAAATCAGCTGAAATAAAGAGGAGAAAGGCTATGATTCTGTGCTCTTGACACTGATACACACACACACACACAGACACACACACACGGTTTTCTTTTTAAACAAGTGTGGCCTATACATTCATCAATTTCACCAAGGCAGTTTGAGACATAAAAATTGAAATACTGAATGGTCACTGTTGCTCCTTATAATTCTATTAATAAGTAAACCAGGGTTGCCAGCTGTTCTGATTGTCATGAGGCCTCCCCAGGATACAATATACTCTAGAGTGTTTTGATTCTGTAGCAATATTAACACATAATCTGTGTTTCCCACTCCATTTTCAAAGCACATAATTAGGTTTTCCATGATTTTACTTTCTATTTTCAGAGAGGCAGTATACAATTCTGCATGTCCTTCTAGGTGTAATCCTTGTTTAACTGACACTTATGTCTTTTGCCTTTATTGGGTGTTGCTTCTTCTGTGCTTACATCTTGTATGTCTGTTTTGTTGAAACCAAATGATGAACAAACATCACAGAGGGGACTCTCTACAGTGTCATTAGTTAGACTGATAGAAAGATAGATTGATGGATAGTATTTCCAGTTCTCTGTGCAAGGAGCCTGACTCTGTGGCAAGGAGCCTAAAGTTGCAATTATAGATTTGCTATGATGGATTCTAGAGAATTTGATGTTAGACTTTTTTATTAGTAGTTCCCTTGAACATAAAACCCACAATAGAAGTAAATTTTATTAACTGGATAAGCTTTATGTCCTCCCTTTCTTTTCCAGTTGTCTTTCTTTTCTTTTTCCCTGCAAATGAGGTCTTTGGAGAAAAGCACCGGAAATAATGGCATAAGAAGAAAAGATATTCAAGCTCCTGATTAATGAAGCATGTATCTTTGCGGTTTTCCTGCTGTATGCTTGTGGCATTTCTCAATTTTACGCCACTTTAATAGTTACCTTTGGCCATTCCTCAGTTCTCTGGATCAGCTCTTTTTCTTTCACTACTTTTGGAGATCTAAGCTATGCATTTGAAGCATGTTGCTTATGGCAATCACATTGCCAATGTAGTTAGGGAATGCTATGAGCATCAAGTCCTAAACAGGATCCTCCCTTTCAATTTGGGACACATGCTGCCTTTCATGAAGAATAAAACTCTTTGACCTGCTCCACACTATAAGGTTAGCATCTACCTCTTTCTAAATTTAAAATGAATTCTACATGTTTTTTTTTTTCTAAATCTACCCTTTAATTCATTACAGGTTCATTGTAAGGACAAGTGAGAATGTACTTTGACGTATGTTCTAGGAAAAACCCTACTGAATCTTTCATTTCGCTTTGAACTAGGAGGACTTAAATAGCAAGACTCTTTGAGGATAATTTACAACCAGACTGAGAAAGGCCAGATGGAATAATTTTCCTTCTACTGTGGGTGATTTTTAGCGCTAATGTCTGACTTTTTGAACCTTACACTGCAAAAGAACTATACTTATTAGCCAATGAAAAGAAATACAGTATCATTCATAGAGCCTGCACCAATGAAAGATATTCAATCCAATCCCAATTAGTGAAGTGAGAAGTTTCATTATTTTCAGTTCCATTTACTTTAATATTTGTACAATAGTTAAAAACCTTATCTCACCTAGAGAGGTCACATTTTCCCCTTTAAAGTAGTCATTTCTAAATTTGCTAATTTAAACATTAACTCTTCATTTTTATCACATCTGAAAATACAGAGGATGTCTTCCGGGAATTTAGAAATTTTTATTATAATACAATTCCTCTCCTGATTTATAGTTCATAGTATGCTCACAGTCATCTAATCCCTATTTATCAGTAAAAAAGCTGTTACTACCAAGCATTCCTGTGCCCAACAGTATCCTAGACACTGCGTGGCTTAAAAATATAAATCAAAATAAGCAAGAACATTGTCTACCTTCCCAAAGCACTTATAATCTACTAATAAGTAGTTAACATTTATTGAAAACTGGAAAATCTATTTCAATTTCAGACAAAGACGACTTCAAAACAAGAAAGATTATCATGGATAAATATGGCATAGATTATGATAATTAGGTCAAGTCTTAAAGAAAGCAAAATAATCCTAAATATATGCACCTAACCAAAGAATATCAAAATATATAAAGCAAAATTTTATATAACTAAAAGGATAAATATCCCACTCTTAGAGTTGGAGGCTCTAAAATCCCTCTGCCAATAACTGAAAGATCAAGCAAATGGAAAATCAGTAAGGATATAGTTGACCTGAATAGCACTATCAATCAATGTAACCTAATTGACATTTATAGAATAGTCTATCCAGTAAGAACAAGAGATACATGTTTCACAAGTTCATATGGAACATTCACCAAAATAGATCACATTGTGGGCTATAAAACACCCTAATAAAATAATGGAAAACATATAAAGTATGTTCTCAGACCACAGTGAAATTAATTTAAAAATTAACAGAAGATGGCTGGACAATCCCCAAATATTTGGGCATCAAACGATACATTGCTATATAACACATATGTCCACAGTAAAATCCTCAGGAGAAATTTATACATATTTTGAGCTAAATGAAAATGAAAATATAACATCAAATTTTGTGGGATGCAGTGAAAGCAGTGCTTATAGGAAAAGATCTGAAATTAATAACCTAAATTTTTACCTGAGGAAACTACAAAAATTAAGCCTATCTCAAGGAGAAGAAAAGAAACAACAAAAATTAGAGCAGATAAAAATGAAAGTGAAAATAGGAAAATAATCAAGGAAATCAATGAAACTAAAAGCTGGTTCTTTGGAAAGATGAATAAAATGGACATGTCTCCAACAAAATTAATCAAGAAAAAAGAGAAGACACAAATTACCAATATCAGAAATGAAGGAAGTATCCTCATGACTGATTGCATGAACACTAAAAAGATAATAAATGAACAATACAAATAACTTTATGCTTACAAATTTGAAAACCTGAAGAAATGGACCAATTACCTGAATGACATAAATTATGAAAACTCACACAAAGACAAATAGCCAACTTGAATAGATCCGTATCTATTAAATAAGTTAATCAATAATTAATAACTTTTCAAAAATGAAAACATCAGGCCCAGAATAACTTCCCAACTGTTTCTGTGAGGCTAGCATCACTGTACTACCAAAATCAGATAAAGACATTACAAAAAAAGAAAACTACAGATCAATATCTCTCATGAGCACAGATGCAAATGTCATCAACAAAATATTAGCAAATCGCATCCACCAATGAATAAAATAATTTCTAAACCATAGCCAAGTAGGATTTGTTTCAAGTATTCAAGGCTGGTTCAACATTAGATAATTAATGTAATCCACCATATCAACAGGCTGTGGAGAAGAAAATCTATGATATTATCAGTTATCATGGAAAAAGTATTTTACAAAATATGACATCTATTGATGATAAAAACTCTCATCAAACTAAGAACAGAGAATTTCCTTAACTTGATACAGAACATCTACAAAAAAATCATAGCCGACGTCGTATCTCTTTGTGAAAGATTGGACACCTGCCCTCTAAGATTGGCAACAAAAAAAGAATGTTCTTTTTCACCACTCTATTTACCATCATACTGGAAATTCTATCTAGTAACAGGGCAAGAAAAAGAATTCAAAGCCATAGAATTTGGAAAGGAAGAAATAAAACTGGCATTATGAACATGACATTGTTATTTACTCCAAAAGCAATCTAAAAACTAGAATGTATAACCAAGTATAATAAGGTCAAAATGCAGAAGTTGACCAGAATATAAGGTGAACATGCCAAAGTCAATTGCTTTTCTTTACACTAGTAATAAAAAATTGAATTTGAAATTTTTTAAAAATATCATTTATGATAGCACAAAAAATGAAATACATAGGTATAAATTTAACAGAATATGTATAGGATCTGTATACAGAAAACTATAAAGCACTGATGAAAGAAATCAAAGATCTAAATAAATGAGGACAGATTCTGTATTCATGCATTAGAAAATTCAATATTGTTAAATTGCCAATTCTTCCCTAACTTGATCTATAAATTCAAAGCAATTCTAACCCAAATCCCAGAAAGTTATTTTGTGAATATTAAGAAAATGTTTCTAAAATGAATTTGAAAAGGCAAAAGACATATAATAGCCAATGAAATACTGAAGAAGGACAAAGTTGAGATTACTCATAGTAGACAATATCAAGATTATTAAAGAGCTACAGTAATAGGACAGTGTAATATTGGCAAAACAGTACACACATAGATAAATTCAACAGAATAGAGAACCCAGAAAGAACCCAGAATAGAGAACCCAGAGATCCACATAAACATAGTGAACTGATTTTGACAAGGCAAAAAGGAAATTCAATGGAGAAGGAACAATCTTTTCAACAAATGGTATAGGAACAATTGGATGTCCATATGCAAAGAAAAAAAAGAAGAACATGAGCAAGGACCTTGCAATTTACACACAAAGTTAATTCAAATGAACCACAGACCTAAATATAAAATACAAAACTATTAAAAACAGGCAACATCTCTAATCCTCAGGGAAATACAAATCAAAACCACAATGAGATACCACTTAAGTGAGAATGGCTTTTATCAAAAAGTCCCAAAACAATAAATGTAGGCGTGGATGTGGAGAGATAGGAACACTCATATACTGCTGGTGGGACTGCAAATTAGTTAGTGCAACTTCTGGGGAAAGTAATATGCAGATACCTCAAAGAGCTAAAAGGAGAACTACCATTTGATCCGGCAATCCCATTACTGGGCATCTACCCAGAGGAAAAAAAGACATTCTATAGAAAAGACATCTGCATTAGAATGTTCACAGCAGAACAAATCACAATTACAAATATGTGAAAACAATCCAAGTGCCCATCAATACATGAGTGGATTAAGAAAATGTGGTATATGTATACTATGGAGTTCTACTCAGCCACAAAAAACAATGGTGATCTAACACCTCTTGCATTATCCTGGATAAAGCTGAAACCCATTCTACTAAGTGAAGTATCACAAGAGTGGAAAAACAAGCACCACATGTACTCACCATCAAATTGGTATTAATTGATCAACACTTAAGTGCACACACAGTAGTAACATTTCATTGGGTGTTGGGCAGGTGGGGGCAGAAGAGAGGATGGGTATATAAACATCTAATGGGTACAGTGTGCACCATCTGCGGGATGGACACACTTGAAGCTCTGACTTGGGTGGGGCAACGGCAATATATGTAACCTAAACATTTGCATCCCCAGAATATGTTGAAATAAAAAAATAAAAAAAACAGGCATACATCTATGTGAACTTTTGTTGGTTTTGAGTTTTTAGGTATGACTCCAAAATCACAATCCATGAAATAAAAAATAAGACTTTACTGAAGTTTAAAACTTTTATTCTGTGAAAAACACAGTTAAGAATCTTAAAACACAAACTACAGAAGACTATTAGAAACTCTTTACAAAACATATCTGATAAAGGATGTGTATCCAAAATGTACAAAGGTCTCTTAAAACACAACAATAAGAAAGCATTAAAACCAATTAAAAAATGGGCAAAAGATCTAAACAGATGCCTCACCAAAGAAGAATTACAATTAAGCACATGAAAGATATTGCACATCATTTGTTATTATGGAAATATAAATTAAAATGGCAATGAGGTAACACTACTCACCTATTAGAATGGCTAAAACCCAAAAAACTGACAATAACAATTGCTAGCAGAATGTAGAGTAAAAAGAACCCTCATTCATTGCTGGTAGCATACAAAATAATACAGCCACTCGAAAACATTTGGCAGATTCTTAAACACTAAATAGTCTTACTACACAATTTGGCAAATGGAGTTTTAGGCATTTACCCAACTGACTTGAAAACTTATGTCAACACAAAAATTTGCACACAAATATTTATTGCAGCCCTATTCACAATCACCCAAAGCTGGAACATCTAAGATGCCCTTCAATAGGTGAATGAATAAACAAACTGTAGGGCATATATACAATGGAATATTAATTGGTGATAAAAAGAAATGAGCTATGAAGCCACATGAAAGACATGCATGAATTGTCAATCCATATTTCTAAGCAAAGGAAGTTGGTCTGAAAGGTACATACTATACTTGATTTCATTTACATAACATTCTGGAAAAGATAAATCTCCAGAGATCATAAACAGATCAGTGGTTTTCAGGGGTTCAGGAAAAGAGTGGGAAAAGATTAAACAGGTGAAACACAGGGGGAGTTTTAGAGCAGTGAAACTATTCTGTTTGACATTGTAATGGTGACACATGACACCATGCTATTTGTCAAAAACCCATATAATTTACAGCAGAGAAATGAACCTTAATGTATGCAAATTTAAAAAATCATTAAGTAGGTCAGAATGACACAGGGATCACAGAACTGAAGGCAGAATGTGACAAATTAACTCTTACAAATGTATGAAACAACTTTACTAAAGAGATGGGGGTGGCATGGAGGAGTGTTGACCTAAGTAACTTGGGAAATGAGGGCAGTCTGAAAGACTAAAGTTAAAAGAACTCTGTATAAGCATGTTACTCTGGTTGATAACATTCTTATTCACCAGAGTGGAGGTTAACAACTCTGAAACCACTATATACACATATAGGAACAGAACAATTAGATGAATGGTGGATGGTGGGAGCCAGGCTTCTCACAGTTGGAGTAGGAAGTCACAACACAGATAAGCAAGAGAAGAAGGCTATGATGATCTATGCAGTAATGGATTAGAGTTGAAGACTTCAGTATGAACTTATGCTTAACTTAACATAGATATCGATGGTTACACATAGAAATAGTGTAGGTATGTATAGACACCTGGATTTGAATGCACAGATTTTTTTTTTTTTTTTGCTCTGTCATGTAAGAGAGCTCAGAAGCAAGGGCACCTCAGTAGTAAGTAACATACCTAGTGCCCAGGTTTTGATTTCTAATATCATCTTCCAACAAAAGGAACCAGGGCTCTTTGGAGATATGGCTAATTAGGTCATATATATTATAAAATGAGCCTGGAGTATCTTGATTTTCTGGAATTTAAGGAAGTGCTGAAAAATAAGTCCACCCCAAACCCTGACAATGATGGGGCTATGTCAAAGAGACACAGGCATCAATTGAAAGAGCCTTCAATGGTCAAAGCTAAAACAATCGAAACAATAACATAAATGATATAGTATCAGGTTATATCTCAGAGTATACAATAAATATCCATGAGTTCATATTTATGTAAAGGATCAAATAAATAATAAAGAAATAGACAAATTTCCCATACAGAAAAGTTCCAAATATTAAAAATTTATGTAGATATTCTGCTCTCAAGGAGGTGGTGAATAATTCCCCACTCTTTAAATATGGACAATACATAGTGAGTGCTTTTTGAAGAATACAGTGTGGAAATGGGAGGGAGGAGAATAACTTTATAGGTAGGAAATCTGAAAAACCCTACCTCAGCCAGGTGTTCAAGGTTAACATCAACCTTGTCAGTTAATTGTGTTGTTGGTATGTATCATAGATATGATATGATGAAAATGCATTTTGCCTCTATAGTTTCTCTCCCCAAAACATAACCCCATCTAATTTTAAGGAAAACATCAGAGAAAGCCCAATTGAGGGACATTTTACAATACTCTTCAAAACTGTCAAGGTCACTAAGAAAAAGGAATGTCTGAGAAACTCTCATGGCCAAGCAGTCTTAGGAGACAATTTAATGTGTTATCCTGAGCGGGCTCCTAAACTAAAAAAAGACATTAGGCAAAAACTAAGAACATCTGAATAAAATATGGACTTCAGTTAATAATAATAAATTTATATTGTTTCATTAATTTTGACAAATGATGTAAGGGCTAAAGTTAAGGCTCAATACTACATGCTGCCTTGACATCTGGTATAATTTGGAGAGCCCTGAATGGCCTAACCACAACTTTCCCCTCTCCTCTCTATTCCCACGGACAAGGTCCCCAGCCAAATAACTCTCCTAATCAAACAGACCAGGTGCAATTCCTGCTTCTGTCTTAGCAGCAGGTTTCAAATCCCTGCCAGCCCACAGGATTATTCAAACAAACCAATCACATTATCCATGGGAAGCAGAGGGCCTTTCTCCCACAGTTGCTGGTTGTTCAGCTGGTTCAATTCGTGGGTGGTCTTGCATGGTGTGAGATGTCTTCCTCCTCTGGACTGTGAACATATGTGACTGATAAACTCTTGCTAGTCTCATCTGACCAGTGTCTGGTGTTGTGTGTCACTAACAGGGTGAATAAGAGGTGATTAACATAGTAATATGTTAAAAATTGGATAAACAGGGTGTGGGATCTATGGGAATTCTCTGAAATATCTTTGTAGTTTTTATGTAAATCTAAAACATTTTTTTTTATTTCAGAATATTACAGGGCTACAAAAGTTTGGATTACATGATTTGTTTTTGTGCAGTATAAGTCAAAGTTATAAGTGTGCCCATCACCAAGGAAGCATGCATTGTACCCATTAGGTGTAAATTTATTCATCCCCTTCTCCATTCTCCCACCTACTTGGTTTCCATTGAGTTTTACTACCATATGTGCACATGGTGTTGATCAATTAGTTTCAATTTAATAGTGAGTGCAGGTGGTGTTTGTTTTTCTATTCTTGTGATACTTTGCTTAGAAGAATGGTCTCTAGTTCCACCCAGGTTGTTACAAAAGGTATCAGTACACCATTTTTTATGGCTGAGTAATACTCCATGGTATACATATAGCACATTTTATTAATCCACTCATGTACTGATGGGCACTTGGGTTGATTCCACGTCTTTGTGATTGTGAATTGTGTTGCAATAAACATTCGAGTTAAAACTATCCTAAAATTTTAAAATGTTTATTCATTTTTGCTCAGTATTTTGCATCCAGATTTCCTAAATTGCCTGGGTCACTCAACTCATAAATGCAAGTGTCTGGCTGGATTTACACTCACTCAGTTCACACCTGTGACAGACCATTTAGCTTAGTGATCAAGAGGTAAAACATTGGAGCTGGATTGCCTGAATGTAAATCCTGACCCCTCTATTACAAGCTATGTCATCACAGGTAGGTTAGAAAGTCTCTCAGTTCCTTGGTTGCTTCATCTGTAAAATGGGACAATTATTATACATACCTCACAGGATTAAACGAGTTGAATTAGGCAAAATGCTTGTATATTACTTGGCACAGAATAAAATATGTCAGCTATAATTATTAATATACAAAGTAGGACAAATAAGCCAAAATGCGACAGGAATTTCTACATCCAAGCAAATGGTCCTGTGATCAAAATGATGGCCTTAAACTAAAACTAAGTGATTTTTTTTTGTGTGATACAGACCATGTGCTTGCCCATCAATATCACCAGTGCTGAGGTTTGTTGGGTCAAGGGAGCTGCCTATTAAATAGTATCAAGTATATTTTAACACTGATGATATCTCTCCACTTTTGATGTTATAAATACCTAGTATTTAATTCTGTCTTATATTTAAACATCCCCAAGTTAGCCATTATTATTGTTGTTTTCCAGTCAATTCCTATTTTAGATTTAATGATTTCTTAGTCCATTATTATTTCATGCATCCCCATATCTTGCAAACCACACCTTTGTTCTGGCTTCAGTTTCCTTCTGGGTTCAATTTTATTCATATTGAAGTGTAATATATTGTTTAATACTTATTTTGAGAAAATTTATCTGTTAGAGGAAAATTCTTTTAGTCTTTGTTTGTTGAAAGAGTCTCTATTTTGCCCTAATTCTTGAATCATAGGTTAGTTGTGTATAGAATTCTCAGCATGAAATTATTTTCTTTCAGGATTTGAAGATTTTATTCCATTATTTTCTTGTCTTTATTATTGTTATTGAAATGTTTGTTGCTAGTCTAATTGTCTATTTTTTGCAAGCAATTTTTTAACTCTTTAAGAATTTTTTGCCTGGATCTTCTGAATTTTTTCTATTATGTATACAGACTTATTTGTATTTATGCTGCTCAGGCCTTGTTGGACTTAAAAAACATAAGAATTAGGCCGAATGCAGTGGTTCATGCCTGTAATCCTAGCATTTTCAGAGGCAGAGACGGGAGGATCGCTTGAGGTTAGAAGTTCAAGAGGAGCCTGAGCAAGAGCGAAACTCCATCTTTTCAAAAAACAGAAAAATTAGCCAGGCATGGTAGTGCACACCTGTAGTCACAGCTACTCAGGAGCTGAGGTTGGAGGTTCACTTCAGCCCAGAAGTTTGAGCTTGCAGTGAGCTATGGTGATGCCACTGCACTCTAGCCTGGGTGACAGAGTGATCCCATCTCAAAAAAAAAAA
>CAUYRT010067290.1:0-11961 GCA_963574885.1 Lepilemur ruficaudatus | reverse complement strand
GGAGCCCTATAGGAACCAGAGTTAAAATGTATCTATGTTGACCTTGGTGTGAAATAGAACAGCTCACATTTCAAATCTTGTTGGCTTATCATGTTTTGTTGGATCCCATTCCCTCTAACATTTTCCTAGAGTTGGCTCTTTATATGTCACAGAAACTATCTGCAACAGCAGGCACCTCTGTGACACCGTCCCCTCGCCTGTCCCCATACCCACCCAGCACACCACCCAGCCCCTCAAAGGCACAACACTCACCCTGGGCTGAGATGTGGCCACCCCACTGCCTATCACCCCACCCCAATGGGAGGGGACTTGATCATTGGAGGGGCCACACGATGTGGTTCCTCAGGTCTCATTATCCAAAACAAGGTGTGAGTGTGTCTGCATGGGTTTGTTGTTCCTTCTTGTTGATGGTAAAAAGAAAACAAGCAATAACAACAAAAGAATTCCATGGAGATCTTTCTCTCTTCCCTCCTTTTACTTCTTGATGTGGAGGACGAGCTAGCCTAGGACCCTGGTGGGGGCAGCTTCTAGTGTCAACCTAAACCAAGAGCTGCCTTGAGTCCTTACTGAATTTCTCTGGGACAGTTTTACACTCGGCTGTCCTCCCTTCTTTGTGAGAACCATAACCATAGGACCTCCCTCGTAAGGATGTTGTGAGATTAGCGGTAAAGGCAGTCATTCAAAGTCGCGGAGTGATCACTCCGTAAATGCCAGCTCCCTTCCTGGGCAGCTTCACTCCCTGGGCAAACAGATCTATAAGAATCCCTCGTGCTTTTCCTATTTCCCGCCCAGTGGTTAGCACAGAGGTGTCTGTATCACTATCAGAAGTTAAGCATGTGCAAGCACTTCTTTTCACTAAATAATTCACAGATGAGGAATCTGGCATAATGGGACCACCCAGCTGTATTAATCGTGAGAAAATACTCTCTCGAAAGAGCCAAGGACGCAGGAGTAAACACATACCTTGCCAAGGAGCGGAGCAACGCCAGATGGCGACAAGAACTCAAGCGCCATCTATAGCTCTCAGGTGATCACCTGTGACAGGAAAAGCAGGAACACAAACCTCAGGTCCCACTGAGCTCCAAAACTGCCCTCCCTTTAGAGGAAGAGATCAGAGTAGAGGGAAGGGAATGTCAGTCTTTTTATTAACTATATATAAATTTTGGTAAATAAAATATATATAAATTTTAATAAATAAAATGTATATAAACATTAGTAAATATATACATTTATATATATACTATATATGTGTCTGTGCACAGACATATATATTTGCTTATGAGTGTTTATATATATTTAAATAGGGAAGTGTTTGAAATAGAGAAGGCCTGCCCTGCGCGCTGCTGCCACTGAATCTCCACTTGATCTCAGGCCGTCGCTAAACTCTGGGAACCTCAGCTTCCCCACTTGTCAGATGAGGCTGATTCCCCTTCCCCAACAAGGCTGTGTTAATGACTGAGGGAGATAGCGCACATGAAACACCCACCACACGGTCTGAGACAGAGAATTATGGTAACAATATTAAGGATACGACGACCACTGTTTGTTCATTTACCTATTTTTTCAACAAATATTTCTTGAGCCCCCATGTACCAGACCCCACTGGATGCTGGGGACACAGCAGTGATCTGGAAGGACAGGGCCCTTCCCTGTTGCAACTGCCAGCTCAAGCAATCTGACTCTGGCAAATAAAACATAAGCAGGGAAAAGTTGGAGCTATTGCATGGCTTAGAACCACTCATGAGCATTCAACTACAAGTTAATGTAATGGGCCCTGGGAAAGAGTTAACATAAACATTCTCATATCTCTTATCTGGATAAATACAGACTCAGTGGACCTGGCTGGACCATTCCAACCAACATACGCATTAGTCAGGAAAGTGACTTTCAGAAATAATCTGTAAGTCAATGTATCGGTTTTCTATTGTTACACAGCAATTACTGCAAGCATTGTTGCTTGAAATGACACACATGTATTGTCTACAAGTTTCTCACAGTCAGAGTCCAGGCACTGCCCACTGGGGTCCTCTGCTCAGGGTCTCTCAGGCTGAAGTCACAATGTCACCAGGGCTGGGTCTCCTCAGGGCTTGTTGGGACAAGCCCCATGTGGTCAGCAGAGTTTGTGCCATTATGTCTGTGGGGCTGACTCGTGGCAGTTTGCTTTGCCCATCGGAGGGACCACACGATGTGGTTCCTCAGGTCTCACTATCCAAAACAAGGTGTGAGTGTGTCTGCATGCATTTGTTGTTTCTTCTTGTTGATGGTAAAAACAAAACAAACAATAAAAACAAAAGAATTCCATGGAGATCTTTCTCTCCAGCCACAGAGAGGGGAGCTGGAGCGAGTCTTCAGGCAGTGGCGTCTAATATAACGTCCCTAATCAGGCAGGGCCAGCCCATCACCTCGGCCACAAGTCCCATCCACTCCCAGGGAGGGATCACCCACAGGTGTGAACACCAGCAGGTGGGTATGGTGGTGGGGTCACCTAAGGGTCTGTCCACCACAGTTGACATCCCATCTGATTCCCCAAACATGAAAAGTAGAAAAAGGAAACATACAGTGATTATTTCTCAACCACATCTTATTTCAAAAAATAAAATGAATCCAAGATGTGCCATACACCCCACCAAAATGATTCCCCCATGTGAATTTTAAAGGCTGGGTACATTACTCAACAATTCACAAGTGTACAAGACTAAATTTCATGACTCGATGCCCAGTTAAGAGACACTAGGGAGTTCTGAAAGGAAAATCAGTAACAGGATCAGTGATGACATTTTCTGACTTGCAGAACCATGCCTTATATATTAAGGATAATCTCATTTTGTAGATAAATGTAAACTGCTAATCAATCAAATATTTACTGATTGGTTTCCAAGGAGAGTGACCCCAAGTATGCATATTCCTCCTGAGATCGCCACCAGGAGTGAGGGAAAATGGCACAGTCGTGTGGCCGACAAGCAATTCAGAGGCACAACCCAAAGATGTCCATCTTCTGTCCTCAGCTCTGCTACCCATCTATCAACAGCGCCTGATAGGGTAGGACCAATTCATTGTGACACAAGAATGCACTTTCTCAACCTGACATAATGCATCACACACACAACAGCATAAAGCTCAAAATTAAAATATTGAAAATAGAAGATACTGGTTTTAAAGAAGCATTTGTTTTGAAAATGTGTTTGGATAAGTCAACCAATGAAGAAAATAGTCTGGAAACTGACTTCTTCATATGTTATACATACTTGTGATACATACATACTTGTTACAAAAGTGGAATTACATTAGTAAATATCAACTGTTAATAAATGGTGCTGGACAATTGGCTATCCTACAGAAAAATAGCTGCATTTATTTTCCTACCACACACCAGGCACACAAAAAAAATGCATTCTAGATTAAAGACCTGAATGTGAAAAGCAAACTTCAAAATTGTTATAAGAAAATATTGTCAGGTACTTATGGCACATCAGGACAGAGAAAGAATTGTCATATAAGACACAAAGACACGTAATGTAAAAGCTGATTAACTCTACTACGTTAAAAGCAAAAGATTCTGTGAGACAGATACAAACAAAGTTAAAAGCCAAGTAATAGATTGGAAAAGATACTTCCATCTCACCTGGCCAGCTAAGGGTTGGTATCCAGAATACATAAAGACTCCTGTGGCACAGCAAGAAAATGACAAACACTTGACAGAATTGGGCAAAAGACATAAAGACAAGTCATGGAAAAGAAAACCTCATGGCCAGCAACTGTGAAAAGATGTTCAACCCCTCTAATAATCAGGGAAATGCAAGTTAAAACTAAATTTAAAATGTAAAATAAAAAATTTCAATGAGGTACCATTTCACACCTGTCAGGTCAGCGAGTACCAGAGCGAAATGACAGTTGTGAAGGTGTCAACTTGACCACACTAAGGAATGCCCAGAAACCGGGTGAGGCATTATTCTGGGGTGCGTGTGAGGGTGTTTCCAGAGGAGATTAGCATGTGACTGGTGGGGAAGAGCCACCCTCAATATGGGCAGGCATCACCCCATCTGCTTGGCCCCAGAGAAAACAAAAACAGAGAAAAGGCAAATGTGCCTATCCATCCGCTGAAGCAGCGACACACTCTTCATATCCTGTCCCTAGACAACACCTCCAGACTCCCTGGCCTTTGGACTCCAGGACTCACACCAGTGGCCCCTGGTTCTCAGGCCTTTGGACTTGGACAGAGCCATAGCCCGGCATCCCAGGGTCTCCAGCCTGCAGATGGCCTGTCCTGGACTTCTCAGCCTCAGTGATCATGTGAGCCAATCCCCCCAATACACCCCTCTCATCTACCTACCTGTCTGTCCATCTGTATCGTGTTGCTTCTGTCACTCTGGGAGGATACTGACTTAACAACATCAGTGTTAGGGAATTTATTTCACTTGATGCTGAAAAAGTACGCTATGTTCCAGTAAAGTAAAAGTACGCTATGTACCACTTATGGCCCAGTGGTATAACCACAGACCTCAGAGAAGGCCACAGCCAGCCTGGGCAAGCAGAGCACAGGCTCTAGGAGAGCGGGCGGGAAAGAAAGAATGAGCAGAGTCGGGCATGGTGGGCTTTGGGGGAACCCCCCCATGCCCACCCCTCACTACCTCCCCCCCTTCTGTTTGCCTTGTGTCCTCCTCACCCACCCCTGTCAGGACCACAGATGTTTCAGACAACCCCAGTCAAGCATCATGAAGGGGACACATTCTGAGAAACGCGTCGTTAGGCAATTCCAGTTGCCACACAAACACTGTAGAGCGCGCTCGCGCAAACCCAGGTGGCAGAGCCCGCCACACCCTGGGCTATGCGGTGCAGCCTGTTGCGCCGGGGCCACACCCCTGCACAGCACATGCCTGTACCGAACACCGAACACCGCAGGCAACTGTGACACGCTGGGAAGTATTGGTGTATCTAAACAAAACAAAGGTACGGTGAAAATACGGCATAAAAGATAAAAAAAATGGTGCAGCTGTGCAGGGCCCTTACCGTGAACGAAGCGCGCAGGTCAGGGGGCTGCTCTGGGAGGGGAGCGGGCGGTGGTGAGGGGTGGGGGGCGCAGACCCCACACACAGTGCACTATGGCTGCGCCAAATTCATCAAAAAATTTTCCTCCAATAATAAATGAATCTTAGTTTACTTAACTGTTTTACTTTATATACTTTAAATTGTTTTTTAACTTTTTGACTCTTTTGTAGTAACACTTGGCTTAAAACAAACACATTGTACAGCTGCACAAAATATTTTGTTTCTTTGTGTCTTTAGTCTATAAGCTTTATTTTATTTTTAATTTTTTTTTTTACTTCTTAAACTTTTTCATTAAAATCTAAGACACAAACGCACATTAGCTAAGCCTACACAGGGCAAGGATCATCAGTGTCACTGTCTCCACCTCCACGTTTTGTTCCACTGGAAGGTCTTCAGGGGCAGTGACATGCATGGAGCTGTGAGCTCCTATGATGACAGTGCCTTCTGGGTACCTCCTGGAGGACCTGCCTGAGGCTGTTTCACAGTTAACATTTTTTACCAGTGGAAGGAGCAAATCTAAAATAATGATAAAAAGTATAGATAGTACAGAGAATACATAAACTGGTGACATAGTTGCCTGTTACCAAGGATGATAATCCCATGTGCTACACTTTCACGCTCTGGCAGCGCAGTGGGTTTGTTTACACCAGCATCACGGCAAGCACGGGGCATGTCGTGCTCTCACATTACGGTGACTACAACGTCACTAGGAGGTGGGAAATGTTCAGCTCTGTTATAATCTTACAGGACCACCATTGTATATGTGCTTTGTTGTTGACTGAAATATTGTTATGTGGCACGTGACCAAAATAAACAAAAGAAAAAAATACTCATCCCCTCTAGAAACCCTGGAGATGGAAATGCACAAAAAGATGATTTAAGTTTGTTTAACAGGAGAGCACAGAGTACCCCTTTTCACAATTAGAAAAACAGTTTTGTTTAAACTGGGTTTATTGAGGGATAATTGCCTATAATGAAATTCACTCCTTGTACAAATAAGGTTTGATGAGTTTTGAGAAATGTGTCTAGTCATGTAACCACCACCACCATACTTAGAGGTAGAGAACATTACCCCCCCCCAGAAAGTTCCTTCATGTCCCACCCCTACCCTCATGGTCACATCCTCCCGACCATAACCCCTGGCAACCTCTCATCTGTGCTAGGACCTCACAGTCCTGCCTCTTGCAAAGCGTCATGTAAGTGGCATCACACAGTGCGTGTGGTACACGTGTGTACTGTGGGGTGTGTGTATGCATGTGTGCATGCATGTGTATACGTGTGTGTGCATGAGTGTGTTCCACAGCACACTTTAGTCCTGTGAGCTGGTTTGGTCCTCTGGCATCAATGGGCACGTGCCCGTCAATCTCCACGAAGCCGTGGGGAAGACCCAAGGCCAGGCCAGGCGTGCACACGGGAAGATGCCTCCCCGAGCCTCCTGTCAGCCAAGTTCACCAGCAGCCCTGACAAGTCCCATCCTTCTCACGTGCTTTCTTTCCAGACTTTCACACCTGTTGGACAGGGCAACAGCCTGGGTCAGGGGGCTGGCTGCCGTGAAAAGAGAAGAAGGAATTGTTTGGGAACTCCGCCAGTGAAGCCATGCAGAGTGGTCTTGGCAGGGACAAATTTGAGTCCCTGCGGCTGGGGTAGAAGGGGTGAGGGGAGGAGGCACACATGGGGACAGTAAGGACCTTACCTCCTCAGCCTGTGGCGCCACCTGCAACACCCCGTCCCCTTGCTGTCACCACATGACACTCATATTTTAACCTGAATTTTGAATCATTACCTCATGTTATTTTATATTATTGTTTTTCAATTTCAAAATACTTCAAACTTACTGAGAAGTACTAAAAAAGAACTTTACAGGTACATTTATACCGACCCCCAGATTTAACAAATCTTAATATTTTGCCATAACTTTTTAGATCTTATTTCTTATAAAGAGAAATATATCTGTAGATATCAAGTTCCATCCCCACTGGCCTACCCCCACCATTTTCCTTCCTCACCCTGCAGGGGCAGCCACCCCAGGAGGGGGCCTTCCTGACATGGCTTTACACTTTTACTGAATGTGTGTGTCCCCAGCCATGTTGCGTTTTTAACATTCATACGAATGGTACCACTTTGCATGCATCCTCTGTGAATTTTTTTGTTTTGTCAACATCATAGTTTTGAAATCCATTCATGTTAATATTCTGAGATCCAGCTCATGCATTTTAATGGCAGTAGTACATTGTTATTTCCGTATATGAATAAACCATAAATTATCCATTCTCTTAAAGTTATACATCGAAGCTCTTGTTTTTTGCTAGTCATTTGTTCATTAACCCTGAGCTCCTATTAAGTGCCAGGCAATGTTCTAGGGGTTATGTCGGTGGGGAAAAAATCAGGTGGAGACCCTGCCGTCGTGCAGTGTGGAACTGAACAGAGGCCAACAGGTGCGAGTATGCAAAGGCTGTTCATTCGGAGCTTGCTCTAGCCGGGGAGGCAGTCGCCACCACTTGTCTTTGGCAGAGACCAAGGCAGGCGGAGTGATGGAAACGCTTCCTAGTGGAGGAAAGGCCAGGCCTCTCGGGCCTGGGGAAGTGGGGCGGCTCACGGGAAGGATTCTGGTGGGTCCTAAGTTGGAACTGGGGACAAAAATTGGGGAAGCTGTCAGTTCTTAGTCAAGTCCTGGCTATCTGGGCCTGATTACTATGGGATTATCACTTGGCTTTCGGGATTGTTAGGAGACGCAGTAGTCTGCTTGCTGCACTCTGGCTGGCGGCAGTGCCTTCCTGCGCTGCTTCTGGTAGACAGTGGCTTGGTCACCTGGGCTGGTCAATGCAGGCTGCGGGTGAGAGCTCTGGAAGGGGAATTAGGGGACAACAAGCAATAAATACAAGCAAGTAAATTATGAAGTATGCTGGAAGCTCATAAGTGTTATGAAAAAAATCAGCAGAAAAAGAGGAGTCTAGAGGGTGTGACACAGAGGGAAACCAGTTGTGACTTCAAGTCGGGGGTCAGGACAGACAACACTGAGAAGACACCTTTGAGCAGAGGTGCCCTTGTGGGCAAGAGGCCCCAGGCAGAGGCTGACACCAGCACCGCTGCACCGTCTCCGCTTTGCACGTTGCCTCATCCACAAGCATGAGATTTCCTCAAGGGTATACCCAAAAAGAGAACTGTAGAACAGGGAGTGTGCGATTCTCCAAATCTGTTGACGTCCACTTGCTCTTCAAAGTGGTTGTAACAAGGAACAGCTCCACTTTCTGGTCATGAGAGTTCCCATTTCTTCACAGACTCACCACCGCTGGGTCTCCAGCTTCTCAGAGCACTGGTGGAAGTCTTGTGCTCCAGTTCCCGAGACCTTTCAAAGACAACAATTTGGACCAAAAGAAAATAGCAACATCCATGTAACTAAGCTGGCAACCCACTAGGAAAACCTAAAATGTAACATTTTGCTCTTAAACTCTTGTTCTTGTTAGGGTCATCGTAGGGTATGAGTTAGGAAATAGGTTTTAGTGGGGAAATCTACAAGTGAAGGATCAGAAAGAAATGAGGAGACCCTGGTTCCTCGACGTCCTGCGAGAGGCACGCGGCGAGGGCACTGTGGGGCATGCGCAATGCCTTGTCCTGGGGGAACCTTGCTCCCCAGAGCTGTTTGGGAAAGCTAGATGTCCAACCCGGGATCTTGGGTTCCCTGGGGACTGCTGCAGCTCCTTCTGCTGGGAGATGGGGGGGCTCACTCGCCCAGAGTCCCAGCTGGCAACCCAGACTGAAACCCTGAGGTCATCTCGGAATAACTCTTTTCACATGCCAGAGGAGTGAACCATGGCAACAGTGGAAGCAGCCTCTGGTGCAAAGCAGGTTATGGTGTTTGACTTCATTCCAAGAACAATGGGGAGCTGCGAAGGGCCTTAAACAGGAAAGGGGACATAACTCGATTTACACCTTTAGCAGTTCAGTCTGAGCACTGTGAGGAGAAGGGGAGGAAGAGGTCATCCAGGAGGGCAGGAAGTGAGTCCCTGGGGCGCTGCGGGCACTGCCGTAGGAGATGACAGCGGCCTGCGTGGAGGGGCCGGCAGCAGGGACTGTGGAATTGTGGGCAGATTGATAGTTTAGTAGAAGGAACATAATACATTAATTAGATACTGACAAGGACAGAGCTGGACTCAAAGAGGGTGCCTTGAGAACTCACTGAAACAGGAAGCAAGCGGAGAAAGTTTTGGGAAAACTCTTACAAAGATGATGTCTTTCCATGAACAATCCGAGCCTGATGCACCAGTGGGGACGGTCCGGTGGAAATGTCCTGAGGGTACTTGGCTCTGTGAGTCTCAACATTAAAAGATGGATCTGGGGTTAGTAATGTCACCGAAAGCCTATTTCTTCCTGGCTTTCAGTTCTGCCTTCCACGATCCCACTTCAACGGAAATGGCTGCCACTGTGACCTCGTGTCTTTGTGCAGCTCCGGACTGCACGTCTCACTGACCACATGGGGGAGGACGGAGGGAGAAGCTGCCCAGAGTCTCCGGCCCACGTCTGGCGCCACTGAGCTGGGCGCGCTCCTGGAGCCAGGGCCACAGGGGGCGCCCGCCCGCAGGGCCCCGCACCCGCACCCGAATGCAGGCCCGGAAGCAGGGCGGGGAGTGGGTGCGGGGGCGACAGCAGGGAGTAACTCTTGGAGTCGGCTTCGGAGAGGTGGCGGGTGGAGCCCGAGCTGCACAGGGGCGGGGCGGGACGAGGCCACCGGCCAAGCAGGGGCTCCGCTGAGGAAGGCGGGCGGCCCTGCGGTCTGGGCCACTCCGCAGGAGAGCCCTCCCGCAGCAGGGTGGCACCTTGGCGACCACCTTGTCCCGGAGCGAGAGCCCGCGGCGCCCCCGTGGCTGCAGCGCCCGCCGGCCAGCCAGGGGAAACGAGCTGGTGGGCGAATCGTTCTCTTTCTCCCCTGCAGACAGATTCTCCGAGGTACTGCAGCTCACACATCTTCTCTGACAATGGTCCCACGGATTATGCATGGTCCCGTGTGGTGCCAGCCCTGTAACCTAGTCCCTTGTGCCTGTCTCCCTCTGTCCCTGTGGGTAGGTGTTTTCATTTCTCTTGGGCAAACACCTGGCCGTGGGACTTCCGGGTCATATGGTAGATGTGTGCTACATTTTATAAGAAAGTGCGGAGCAGTGGTTATGAGGGCAGCAGAATATAAATGTCCCGTCTCTCACCTACCTGCACAAAGTCCTGTCCTCCCTGCCCTCGAAAGGTTTGGTGTGTTCTCCCCACCCCCTCTGAGTCCGCTAGGACAGGACCGTCCCCCATGTCCCCACGTCTCTCTGCCAGCCCACCTAGCCTCCGGCACCAACAACCCCCAGTAAATGCTCCTAAAATCCGTGGGTTCCTCGGGCACGCAGGGTCCACGGCAAGCACCTGCGACCTAGCGCCGGGCCGCAGCGCCGGCTCAGAACACGGAGCGCGCGGGTATGACCGCTCCGCGGGGCACTCCTGCCGCTTCTTCCTTTACTGTTTAATTAGGACTTAGAAACATTGGAGAAGTTAAACTTTCAAAGCTAGATCTCAAAAATCTGAACATTTAGGGAAAAAAAATCACTTTGAATGAGAGAGACAGGTATCTGTTCCAAGTCCCTAATATTCATAATATTTGGGAGAATTTTATCTAAGGTTTGTAGTAACATTTTGTGAGCAATTAACTTCCTGCCAGTCTGTGCCACTATGGCTTGCCACTTCTCTCGCCTACAACCCATTTTCAAAAAGATTCTTCCGCTTTAGAATTTCTCGGGGCTTAAAAATACAAAATTATAAAGAACAATAATAGATGACATAATAAAACTAATAGTGTGTGATATATGCCATTTTAATAACATAAGTTTCCATCTTGGCATTTAAAAAGCGATTTGATAGGATTTTAAAAAGCAGAAAACAAGCTTCCCCACTTTGGAGGTAACAAGATTGTAAAACTCCATTTCCAGCTAGTGTGTGGTTTTCTGGTTACATTAACATTAAGCAATTGATGGGAAAAAAATAGGTGGGCCCAAAGCTCCATAAAGACAAAATAATCCAGCCAGGCTCATCCTGCCACTAGGACACCGGATTGCAGCGGGGGTTTATTCCTGGGGGACCCGCCCTGCACAGAGCCCCCTGCTTGGAGTCACAGAGATCTTCTCTGGAGCCCTTGGAAGGTCTTCAGCCAACTGCCCTCTTCAGCCCAGCCACATCCCACCCATCACAAGGGGACCTCTCCTGGAGGGGCTGTGGCTGTGGGGGTCCCAGGGCGCTGGGGGTGCACTGGCAGGTAGCAGCACCTACAGGAGGAGTCTCCTCTCCCTTACCCAAACCCCCATGTCCCGCCCTTGGGGAGAGATCCCATGCCCCCCCACTGCAGGGCTGGACCCTCCAGGCACCTCCTGGTGGGAAGGGCCAGGAGCCAGCCAGATGCCTCAGCCTTGCCACCCGCACTCCTGCTCCTACTCTTCCAGGCCCTGGTCCAAGTGCTTGCTTCTTACCAAATGCTTCAGGTTGCTTGACTCCCCTGGGCCTCAGTTTCCCCAGGTGAAAAGTGGGGACAGTGCCTCCTTTCTGTGGGGATTTTGGGGAAGTTGAGGTCAGACAACATAACTCTAGCAGAGTGTCTGGAATGTCTTAGGTTTATCTTCACAAATTCATCCCATGTCGCCTTGGTCTGTCCTTTCACTTCTGTAATATTATGACATGTGCATATATATCACTGCGTATCTGTATACTGGTCTCCATCCACCTGGCTCATAACTCCCACCGCCCGTGTTGTAACACTGGGCACCTTAGGACTCAGGAGCAGCCTCAGAAAACAGAATCTCTCTCTCTCTCTAACTTTCTCTTGTCCTCCTTTCATCTGCTCCTTTTTCTCCCCAAGGCACTCTAATCTTTCCCCACTTGTCCATCAAAACCACA
>CAUYRT010067288.1:0-17910 GCA_963574885.1 Lepilemur ruficaudatus | reverse complement strand
GCTCACAGCAACCTCACACTCCTGGGCTCAAGTGATCCTTCTGCCTCAGCCTCCCAAGTAGCTGGGACTACAGGCATGCGCCACCATGCCCGGCTAATTTTTTCTATATATATTTAGTTGGCCAATTAATTTCTTTCTATTTTTAGTGGAGACGGGGTCTCGCTCTTGCTCAGGCTGGTTTTGAACTCCTGACCTTGAGCGATCCTCCCGCCTTGGCCTCCCAGAGTGCTAGGATTACAGGCGTGAGCCACCGCGCCCGGCCTCTTTGCATATTCTTAATTCTAAGGAATAACTCAATAAAATAAATGCTTCTAATACCCAAGGTAATGACATTCTAATAATAAACCTATATACCATTAGATTAGCCTAGCCTCAAGCTGTTGCTTTTATCTCCAGCTAGAACTACTTCTCCCTAAAGAACATGAAAGAAAAGATTTCCGTATTCACTTAAGAATTTTGTTTTGTTGAAAAGCAATTCTTACTAGCTACGCATCTGAAATGACTAATGAAGATACAATTAAGAATATAGGCCCATGACAGCTCCCAAATGTAATTATTCATCCATCTACTTTTTAAGTATTTATTGAGCACCCATTTATGTAAGATACTATGCTGAAAAAAATAAACAGTACCCTCAAGAAGCTTGTAAGCAGTTAAAGAGATACTCCTGCTTAACTCTTCTTTTCTGCAGAATTAATTTAACCGTACTTTCTTCTAAATGTTTCCTGACTACTGTATCAGACTTAATTGTATCTTCAGTGCTCCCCACACACCTTGATCCATTGTCTTAAATATAGCACAGAATGATATTTATCAGTTTACATGACTGTCTCAAGTTATAAGTTCTTTTAATGGTGAGGACCTTATCTCAGTCTCCCCAGTGCCTAACACATGGTAGTTTTCAGTAAAGTTTATTGAAATGGAAGATTTCTTTTACCCTAGTGAGTTAAAGGAAAAATGAAATTAAGTGTTAGGAAAAACATCTTCTCTAATAATCCTTGCTAAAATTTCTCTCAAAGGATTCAAGTAACGTATGATTTTAAAAAAAAAGTATGGTGCTGTTTTTGGACCTCAGAACCATGTGATGAGAGGGTAGAAATAGTGGCAAAAGTGATCTTGACAACATAACCCTTTAAGAAGCAAATTTTTGCTTACTGTTTCTATGAAGAAACACATTTCATGAGATTTTTTTTTTTGTTTTACTTTGTAATTTTATTTTTTTATTTTTAGTTGTGAATACATGATAGTTATATCTTTAGGGTACATGTGATATTTTCATATAGGCATACAACTGAAAATTAATGAAATCAGGGTAATTGAGGTATCCACTACTTCAGGCATTTAACATTTTTTGTATTAGGGACATTCCAGTTCCATTCTTTCTGTTATTTTAAAGTGTACCCTAACTTATTGATTATAGTCACTTTGTTGTGCTGTCAAAAATTGTTCATTCTATCTAACTATATTTTTGCACCTATTAACCATCCCCACTGTATCTCCCCCAACCTCCCCGCTGCCCTTTCCTGCCTCTGGTAGCCATCATTCTACTCTCTGCCTCCATGAGCTCAGTTGCTTTTAATATTTAGCTCCCACATGTAAGGGAGAACATGTGGGATTTGTCTTTCAGTGCTTGGCTTATTTCACTTAACATGATGTTCTCCAGTTTCATCTACGTTCCATTAGATTTTAAAAACATGGGTATGCTTGTTCATACTTTATTATTATTGTAATTTTTTAAGGACAGAGTCTCGCTCAGTTGCCCTGGTTAGAGTACATCTGGCATCATCATATCTCACTGCAGTCTCAAACTCCTGGGTTCCAGCAATTCTCTTGCCTCAGCCTTCTGAGTGGCTGGGACTACAGGCATGCACCACCACGCCTGGCTAATGTTTCTGTTTTTTGTGGAGATGGGGTCTCACTCTTGCTCAGACTGGTCTCCAACTCCCTACCTCAAGCAATCCCGCCTTGGCCTTCCAGAGTGCTAGAATTCAGAGCCTGAGCCACTGTACCCTGCCTTTGTTCATGCTTTAAGCATCTATGTGTCTAACTTCTGGAATCAAAAGTCTTTCTGCAAACGTTTATTTCTTTGTTTCCATACAAAGAAACTTTTAAGTCCTTGCTTTGGAAAAAACTACTGTAAATTTACAGTCTATTTTCTTAGAGTAATACCTCCATCTGGTGGCATTTTTGAAAATTACAGAGAGGACAGGAACCTTGTGTTTTCCTGTACATACATAAACTGTATTACCTGTGGTTTCTCATAAAGCCAGATGAAATTACATCAAAAGCTTACTCTACCGTTTGTACCAGAAATTTAATGCCCTGGTTTTCAGCAATTCAAATGTAAAACATAATGTGAACAAATGACCTTGGGGAATAATAATTTACAAAATCAACTGTTTAGTCCAGACCATTTCTAGGCTACTTTGGACTAAGAATTAGAAATGGAAAAAAAGCATAGTTCCTCAACGAGCTGTTAATTGCTTTCACATGTAAATATATAGCTGTTAGGAAACATTATGAGAATTTGTTGCTGTTTTAAGATTTATTACTACAGAAGAGTAAGGAATTTAAGGGATTTTCTCACAGAAGCAGTGTTGCTAACTTTTTAAAAGTAAATTACATTTTATCATAGCCCAATTATAATAAATTATATTCTTCTAGTATGAGAGAACAGAGATACAATCTTGAAAACAAGCAGAAACTATGAGTAAATTTCTACCTGTGACTGTAAGAATTTTTAACATATTTAATCTTCACACAATTCCTGCTTTATATAATTACTAGAGCTAAATAGCCTTTTAAAGGTAGGTACTATGGCTTAAACTTCTCATTTTCCCAAATTTCTAGCCTAGGATCCTGTACATGGGTAGGTTTTGCTTATTAATCTTAGTGCTTATATTTTAGCTAGAAATGTACTAAATCTGTCAAATATGTCTTGTTACTATAGATTAACTAAATTAATTTACTTTTTCTATTTGGCCACAGAGGATTGAAATGTGAACTACAGTTTAATGATTTGGGGCTTTTTAATGACATTTATGAAAGATTAAATTCCTAATGAATTTTGTTTGAAATCTCTTTATTTTCACATTGTAGCCAGTCGGATGACGATTCTGGGTCACCTTCAGGCTCTGGATCTGGTTCAAGTTCTGGAAGCAGTAGTGATGGAAGCAGTAGCCAGTCAGGTAGCAGTGACTCTGACTCTGGATCTGAATCAGGCAGTCAGTCAGAGTCTGAGTCAGACACTTCCCGAGAAAACAAAGTTCAAGCAAAACCACCGAAAGTTGATGGAGCTGAGGTAATAAATAGCCAATGAAAAGTAGATTTTTTTGCATTACTTTGGGAAAATATAAAGGATTGGTTTTATACCATTCTTAATCTAGCTTTTAGAAAACAACAAAAAACAATTTAGACATTAAAATTTACTTTTGGTGATTCTTAAACCCGTGACTGTATGTCTGTGGACTGATTGACTTGGAAGAGATGTAGTTTGTAAGTATAAAACAGCAAGTATAAAATACACAAATAAAACCTTTTTGGTCTTTTAGGCAGAAGTTGAGTTCATTGTCTCTGATAAAAATTAAAGTCTTCATGAGGTCTACTTGTTAAACCTTATAGTACATGATGTCTGCATTCAAGATCGTCAAAGGAGATACTTTATTGCCAAAAGCAGGAGGATTTAGTAGAACTCAGATTCCTCAAAGATAACTGGTAGAATAGGTTAAGGGTCGTTCTGTTTGAAACGAATTACTACAATATATACTAAAACTTGTCTATATTTCATGGTAGTAAATAGTGTTATTCAGAATACAGTCCATAATGACATAAGATACTTCAACCAGAATATAAATCAATACACA
Organism: Lepilemur ruficaudatus; assembly: GCA_963574885.1. NCBI lineage: Eukaryota > Metazoa > Chordata > Mammalia > Primates > Lepilemuridae > Lepilemur > Lepilemur ruficaudatus. The sequence goes on along the minus strand of CAUYRT010067288.1, from coordinate 14,047 downwards.
TTCTTTCATGGAGAAAATCTTGCTATAAAAAAAGTCAGCTGAACTAAAACAATGTGCTAGTGACGTAGTTGATTTATGTTCTGACTCTGCTTCTTCACCTCACACTAATAAAATAGGTAACCACACTATGAGTAGCAATAGTATAGCATGTTATCATTTTGTTTTTGAAAATAATGCACAGAACACCAAGAGGATACTGATTGATACCATCTGTCTGTGAAATTTATCATACATTTTTTTATATGCAACTAAAGCTCAGCATTTTATTTTAATTATATTACAGTGATTGTCTTACATAATGTGAGTAGGGAAATAGTTTATTATTTTGAGGCAGTGAAAATGCTGGTACAATTTTTCAATAAATTAACCTTTTTCCTCCAGTTTTCTCAACACTTTCTCATTCATTGGTTCATATTTCTATTATAGTTTTGGAAATCTAGTCCTAGTATTCTGGCTGTTCAGAGATCTGCAATGCTCAAGAAGCAGCAGCAGCAGCAACAGCAGCAACATCAAGCTTCATCTAATAGTGGATCAGAAGAGGTGAGCTTCCATTATGTGCTATTATTTTAAAAGTAAACATGATGACTAATCATTTAACTAGTTTTTATGAAATTATTCAAAGTATTAAAAACAAGTGTTTTGAAAGATTAAATAGGAAATACATTTAAATATATGTATCAAGAATCTTAAAATCTCAATATTTCATTATCTAATTCCACTTCTAGGGATTAGTCCAAAATAAGTAATGGGAAATTTATGCACATTTGCTCATCACAGCAAAACTAGAAATAAACTAAATATGAGATCCAAAGAAATAGTTAAATATGATATATACCAAGCATATGTATGTACACATACATATTTGAATGAAGGAATATTATACCATTAAATCATATTTATATTTGTATAGAATATTAATAATAGAATTTTCAACATAATATTTTAAAAAGAGTAGGCTGGGACTGGGACTAATTATTAATAGTTCCTCTCCGTGTGTAAGCACACATACGTGTTTGCAGAAAAACATTCAGGAAAAATTGTTATCAAAAACTAATGGAGAAGGAAAAAACCAATTCAAAATTTGGCATACTATCAACTAGGATTTCTTGTTGTGACTGTATTGGGCAATAATAATGGTCTCCAGAGATGGTAGATTTTGAGGTTTTATACAAAGTACTGACGTAGTGATATTTACCGATTTTCATATTTTCACTATCTATCTTAATATGCAATAAAAGTACTATTAATTACTTTAAACTAATGATATAAATAAACTACATGAAAGGCTTTATAGGGACGGGTATTCAGAAGGCGAATGTTAAATTGTACAGCAAGTAAAAGTTCAGTAATATGGTTAAATTCTAACCTTTAGTGGATGATACTGACTTTATTTTTTCCTACAGGATTCCTCTAGCAGTGAAGATTCTGATGATACATCAAGTGAGGTCAAAAGGAAAAAGCATAAAGAGTATGTCATTTTGTTCAACTGGCTTCTTAACAGGATACTCCTAATGATTTTGGATTTATTCCTTTATGAAAATTGTTCCCAAAAGTAGCCTTGTAAATTCTTGGTTCATGGTATTTTATAAATTGATATAAACCTTTAATTTTTTTTTCTTTCTTTTTTTTCTTTTTAAAGATGGGGGGGAGTCTCTATGTCACCCAGGCGGGAGTACGGTGGTGTAATCATAGCTCACTGTAACCTTGAACTCCTGAACTCAAGCGATATCCCACCCCACCCCAGCCCACCCCCGCCTCAGCCTCCTGGGTAGCTAGGACTATGGGCACACACCACAATGCCAAGTAATTTTTAAAAGACTTTTTGTGGAGACAGAGTCTTGCTGTGTTTCCCAGGCTGGCCTTGAACTCCTGGGCTCAAGCAATTCTCCTGCCTCAGCCTCCCAAAGTGCTGGGATTATAGACATGAGCCACCGGGCCAGGCTAAGCCTTTAATCTTTAACATTTATTTTTCTGTGACCACCTGAGGTTATTATGCCACTTCTTTATCTCCCATAACTCCTCTCTCCTTTATATTTTTAACCTTTAAAGGTATACTTAGTCATAATATCAGAAGATCGTAGTAACTTGGGAAACAGGAGGATAGGGACTGATTTTGGGGTGATTCTGCTTGTTTATGTTAATAGCTATTCCTATTATTCATCTGCATATGAAATTTACTTCATCTATAGCATTCAATTAGAAACCACTATAATTTCCTAAAGATCTTGACTCAGAAAGTATTGATTATTTCAAATTCTCAATTCATGTACATTTAAATGGTTTGTATTTTTTTCTCTTTCGTTCTTTAGAAACATTATTTCATTGTCTTATCTCTTATTTTTCTATTTGTCATTGGTATTCTGCACATTCACCTTGTGTCTAGTTTGGATTTGTTACGTATTTTTCCCACAAGATTCATGGATCTTTAATGTGAAGGTTCATATCTTTTGTTAGTCTATCTTTTATTCTGAAAATGTAGTCATTTTATCTTCACATATTTTCTTTTTTTCTTTCTTTCTTTCTCTCCTTTTCTTTTGTTTTCTCTTTTTTTTTCTTTTGCACATTGGATGTAGCAATAGGCAGGACATATGAAAACGGTCTGCATTTTATATTTTTATAGTGTAAGTTAAAATTTTTACATTTTTTTTTTTAGCCATGTAAAGGATTTTAGGACTTTACAAAATTTTATATTCAAGCAAGTCTGTGTCATTCCCAGTGACTCTTATTGTTTTAAAAAATATTATTTGCTTGCACCCATACTGAGTTTAGAAATTATCAACTCAGTGGTTGAGTTAAACAGCTGAGGAGACACAGCAGTTTATAACATAATGACTTTGCATTTAAAAACTAGAGAACAGATCTGAGCAAATTAATTAGAATGCAGCATAGCAATAGAAGATAAAAACATGATACAGTAAGATTCACGAAGGACAAACTAGATGACCCAATATACATCAATTAATAGGAATACCAGAGAAATTTACAGAATAAGAAAGAGAAAATGGCCAGGAGCAGTGGCTCACACCTGTAATTGGTAGGTGGGGGCAGGAGGATGGCTTGAGGGTCAGGAGTTTGAGACCAGCCTGAGCAAGAGCAAGACTATCAAAGTAGGAAGTAGTTTTATGTTATAAGCTACTGTGTCTCCTCAGCTGTTTAATCTTCTGCTGAGTTGATAATTTCTAAACTTGGTATGGCCGCAAGCAAATAATATTTTTTAAAACAATAAGAGTCATTGGGAATGACATAGACTTGCTTGAATATAAAAAAATTTGTAAAGTCCTTTACATAGCCAAAAAAAAGAATGTAAAAATTTTAACTTATACTATAAAAATATAAAATGGAGACCTTGTTCATATGTCCTGCCTATTGCTACTTCCAATGTGCAAGCCCTAAAAAGATCTCAAAATATAGAGAATTTGCTTTTCTATTTAATACTGTTTTTATCATGAACAGATATTACATATTTTTGCTTATGTAACCTTCAACAGAGTCATAATTTATGTAAGTGGTTCAGAGCAATGGAGCAGAAGCAATAGCTGAAGCAGGATGTGTAATGTATATAAGAATTCAGTGTGTATCTTTCATTTGAGCTTTATATGATAGCAAAATATTAACATGTATATCCAGGATTTTTTCTTTATGTATTGATTGGAATGAAATAGACTAAAGTAATCGTTAAATGTTGGTTGTGATAGTACTATTGATACCCTCTTTTTTAATATTTTCTATACTGTATTTTAGTGAACACGTAGTATTCTAAAATTAGTTTTAAAAGACTTGTTTTTTAAAAAATCAGCCTCTAGAAGATGAAAGTGGAAGGGATTAGAATCTTTTTGAGAGGACAAGTATAATAGTTATATGTGATTTTAAAATTAAACCCTGTGACTCATTAATTTAGCATAATACGTTTTCATCCATAATGAGAATAAAATATTTATTTGCTGTTCACTGAGGTATAACTAAATGAGGTATAGCTAAACTCTGAGTTATGAGAAAAATCTATGAATAATATTTTCCAGTGTTTCTCTTACTCTACAGGCACTAAATATTTTGTAGCATGAGGAACAGCAACAGTATATAGATTTGATCATCTTTGTATTTTGCTAGGGAACAAAATTTTCTGTGTAACTATAAATAAAAGTACTTTATAAATTTTATCTACAGTGAAGATTGGCAAATGTCTGGGTCAGGATCTCCATCTCAGTCTGGTTCAGATTCAGAATCTGAAGAACAAGATAAAAGCAGTTGTGATGAAACGGAATCTGATTATGAGCCAAAAAACAAAGTCAAAAGCAGAAAACCTCAAAATAGGTGAGTATAGTATGGTATCAGTTTGATGGTGAAAATTGTTGATTATGGAAGGTATTAATTCTTTTGTATATAGTTTGTCAAATCTTGTTTTATGCTAGTTTCTGTAAAATGCTTTTTTTTTTTTTCCCTCCCTGTCCTTCCCTAGATCTAAGTCAAAAAATGGAAAGAAGATTCTTGGACAAAAAAAGAGACAGATTGATTCATCTGAGGATGATGATGATGATGAAGAGGATTATGATAATGATAAAAGAAGTTCTCGTCGCCAAGCAACTGTCAATATTAGCTATAAGGAAGATGAAGAAATGAAAACCGATTCTGATGACCTACTGGAAGTCTGTGGAGAGGACGTTCCTCAACCTGAGGAAGAGGAATTTGAAACAATAGAAAGGTTTATGGATTGTAGGATTGGGAGAAAAGGAGGTATTTAAAAAAAAAAATTCATTGTTTGGTTATTTAAATAATAGTCACAAGAGTAAATAAAGTATTTCTTGAAGATTTTTCAGTTTTGAAAACTAAAAAGGTGGATTTTATTCTATTTTACTTATGTTTTATAAAAATACATTTTACTTAGCTTGAGTATATTCTTCTTTTCAGAAGATACCCACCTGACTCCATGTCATATGTTGTGAATAGTTAGAAAATTTCTGACTTGTATATTGGGTTTTACTGTTATACCTAAATATTAGGTTATTAACACATTGACTTCCATGCTAGAAACAAATTTTTTTTTTCCTTGGGGCCATGGTGTTTTATTATGAAAATAAAACAAAAACTTGAAAAACAAAATCATCCTTTCTAATTTAATGTAAAATTTGTTATTTTTTATTGTTTTCTATACATGAGTTATATGCAATTTGAAAAATAGTTCACTCAGCTCAAGGTAAAGACATGAGTGAGTTACATATGCTTTACGAGGCCGCAGGCTCAAAACTAGCCTGAATTAAATACAACTTAATGGCAGTTAATGTGTTTGGTATGAAATGTCCGATTTCCTTAAGTACTAAGTTTGATAGTTGATATCTCTGACATTTTACTTGGCCACTTAGTGTTTTATTTTTATTGTGAAGGTACATTTTCAGTCTTTCAAATGCACATTTTAGCTTTCAAAAAAATTATTAGAGCAATTTTTGTGAAACTGTAGATAAATCAGAAATTCATGTTATTTTCCAATATGAGTTCCCTTGTGGAACCAGTGCAGCAGAGATAGCTCGAAATATCAACAAAGTGTTTGGGGAGGATGTGGCTAATGAACGCATGGTTTGAGAAGTTCTGTTCTGGCAATTTTAATCTTGAAAATGAGCCATGTGGCCAACCTCAGACCAAGGGGGATAATGATGAGCTGAAAGCTGTAGTGGAAGCGAACCTGTCTCAACTTATGCATGAATTAGCAGCAAGGTTGGACGTTACTATTCTAACAATATTGGACCATTGGAAACAAATGGGCAAGGTAAAGAAGCTGGATAGATGGGTTCCGCATGAATTAAACAAGCATCAGAAGAGAAATCTTCTTGAAGCTTGCCTTTCTTTGCTGTCACGACATGAAAGTGAACCATTTCAACACCATGTTGTTGCATGTGATGAAAAATGAATTCTTTTTGACAATTGCAAGCATTCAGTACAATGGTTGGATAAAGATGAAGTGCTGAAACACAGTACAAAACCGAAAAAAAGCTAATGATGTGTGTTTGGTGGTCCAGCCGTGGTATTATCCACTGCAGCTTCATGAAACCTGGTCAGTTGATTACAGCGTGTACTGCAACCAACGGGATGAAGTTAATGAGGATGCTTGCAGCAGAGATTGGTTAATAGAGACAGGCCAATCTTGCAAGACAGTGCTTGACTACATTGCACAAACAATGCTGCTCAAAGTACAGAGGCTGGACTTGGAAACTCTCTTGTCTTCCACCTTATTCACCAGACCTTGTACCAACTGACTACCACTTCTTCCTGGCTTTGGGTCACTTCTTGCAAGGGAAAATATTGAGTTCTCAACAAGCTACAGAAAACGCCTTTTGTGATTTCATCACTGCTCGCTTTCCAGGCTTCTTCACTGCTGGCATAAACAAGCTTCCATTAAGATGACAGAACTGTGTTGATAGTTTAAGCATATACTTTGCTTAATTGTACTGCTTCTTGTTTGAGATATAATAAACTACATTTTGATTCGAAATCGGACATTTCATATTTAATGACCTAATAGTTGCTGTTTAGGTACTTTCAATTTCACAAACTGGGTTTTTGAAATTTTTTTCCTTTCATCTTCAATATGTACATTATTTTTAGTTATCTTGGCATGTAGTTTTTCAAGGTAATTTTTAATTATTTTAATTTCCAGTTATCAGTCTCCCAGTTACAGGTTTTCACCTTTAACTGCGATCTCAGGTGTACTTCTGTCTTTTGACCTTTTTGTTTGTTTCTAATTTTAAAACTGAGGGAATTAAATGAGAGAATTCTTTAGTTTTAAAATTCTGAATTTCTTTTATCTGTGTGTAATATAATTTCCCATGAGTCTCTATAACCCCAGATACTTTACTTATTTAAGAGTATATGTTTTTATATTAATATTCTTAAAATTTTAGGTTAAAAAAATAATCCTCCAATAGAATTACATGGAAGTCTTATGCTTTTGTTTTCAGCTACTGGTGCTACTACAACCATCTATGCAGTTGAAGCAGATGGTGACCCAAATGCAGGATTTGAAAAAAACAAGGAACCAGGAGAGGTCCAGTATTTAATAAAATGGAAAGGATGGTCACATATTCACAACACTTGGGAAACTGAAGAAACCCTTAAGCAGCAGAATGTTAGAGGAATGAAAAAATTGGATAATTATAAGAAAAAAGATCAGGAAACAAAAAGATGGTAAATATGCTTTATACCATACTTTATTTTTATAGTTCAAAGATTACTAAGCTTTTTTGTTAATAAGGAATACACAAGCAAGAGTTAAATGATAACCTAAAATATTTATAGACTTTATAGTATAGTTGATCCTCTGTATCCACTGGTTCTGTATCCTTGGATTCAACCAACTACTAATTGAAAATAATTGGGGGAAAAACCAATAAAAAATAAAACAAATTAAAAAGCAATATAGTATATCAACTATTTAATAGCGTTTATATCATATTAGATATTAGAAGTATATCTGGAGATAAAGCATATCTGAGGATAGGTTAAATGCAGATACTGTGCCATTTTATACAACGGCCTTGAGTCTTCATGGATTTTGGTATTTGCAAGGGATCCTGGAACCAATCCCCAGCAGATACTGAGGGATGGATGTTTTCCATTTCAAGGTAAAACTCTTAGGGGTAGCTATATCTAAACCTCTTCTTGATAACAGTCACATTGAATGTGTCACATACATTATGTTATACATTTTAAAGTTAAAAATTAGTGATACTTTATTTCTGTTTCAATTTCTTCATTGTTCAAACTTGGCCCACATAAAAAGGGGAAAAGGGGAGATTTTGTGCTATAGATAGTGTTTAGGGGGGATGGGTTATTTATGGGAGAATTTGAAGTATATTCCTGGATTAATGATTTTTTTAGGTTGAAAAATGCTTCTCCAGAAGATGTGGAGTATTACAATTGCCAGCAAGAACTTACAGATGATCTACATAAACAATATCAAATAGTGGAACGTATAATTGGTTAGTAATAATTGATTCTCATTAAACTTTCTTTATGCTTGAAATCGTCTGAAAAAAGTCATAAATTTACTGTTTGCACATCAAATTCCATTGCTTCCTGTTACTTAAATAGAGTAAGGAAAACTAGATGGTCATAAATTTACTGTTTACACATCAAATTCCATTCCTTCCTGTTACTTAAATAGAGTAAGGAAAACTAGATGGTAATTTTTACTTGTGTAATTTTTACTAAGAATTATGTCTCTGAAATTAAATGTAAAAATAAATAAATGCCTGGTTTATCTCACAGCTCATTCCAATCAAAAGTCAGCAGCTGGTTATCCTGATTATTATTGCAAATGGCAGGGCCTTCCATACTCAGAATGTAGCTGGGAAGATGGAGCTCTCATTTCCAAAAAGTTTCAAGCGTGCATTGATGAGTATTTTAGCAGGAACCAATCAAAAACCACTCCTTTTAAAGATTGCAAAGTGAGTATTATTTGACATTTTTAATTAAAAGTGTATCTATGCATAATAATTACTAAAAGCCTAAATAAGATAATTAGATCGTGATTTTAACTAGACTAAGGGAGAATACTTGATTGATAGGTCTTGCAGGAAGTGAGGTTCCTGTAATTGCTATTTGATCTTAAAGGTGGCATTGTCTTTTATCCTTGGTGAGTGGAACTATGTTACAAAGATGATAAAACCAGAAAGTGGTGGTGATGGTGGTAGTTGGAAGGAGTGGGTTGGGGAGACCAAGTAGGGAAAATTACTTGTAAACCAGAGATATGCTTCGTTTAAAAGGTAGCAGATACTTTCTTTCAAGGCAGGGAAGGAGAAGAGGGACATAGCCATAAGAAAGTATCCATGACTACCATGTACAATACTTTCCAAATCTTCATAGTTTATCTAAAATTATTATGATAATTTTAGGGTCTGTGTACTATTAAGATTTCTTTCCTTATTACAAGATTGAATTAAATTCTTCATAATGGTAATTTAGAAATCAAAAATTGAATGGGAAGCTAAGCCAATTTTATGGTTTATAAAATTGGCATCCCCATTGGGGATGGAGCAATAATGGTTATGAACAAATTTAACATAGCCTTTGTGAAATGAGTGAGACCCACGCACTTTGGTAGGAACTTAATTTTCACTGTCATTTTTTGTTTAAAAAAAGAAGACACAGTATTTCACTGTGCATTCTTGTTAGGGTAGTAGAAAAAATATTCTTTGAATCCTCAGAGGTATTTTTAATTATGGAATCTCTGAGCTTGATGATTTTAGATGAAATTTCATAGTGAACACTGAGCTTTTCATCTTTTCATATAATTTCTTACATTTAATAATGCTAATATTAACATTTATTTCTACTAAAGGTGTTAAAACAAAGGCCAAGGTTTGTAGCCTTGAAGAAGCAACCATCCTATATTGGAGGACATGAGGGTTTAGAATTAAGAGATTATCAACTAAATGGTTTAAATTGGCTTGCTCATTCTTGGTGCAAGTAAGTATATTTTGAATCATCTATTTAATTTGAGACAGTAAGAATTTTACAAATACAGGATTCAGAAAAGATTTTCATTAACATAAAGATGAGACCTTTTGGCATTTTATGTGCTGATCCTTGTATTTCCTAGTTTATATAAGCAGTGCTTACTATATACTAGGAAGAAAATTCAGTGGAGTTTGAGTTTAACTTGTTTGATTGTTACAGTTCTTAAATATGTTTCTGTTTAACTTAAAAATCAGAATGTGTCTACATTCCCATCCCCATTGTTCCTGGAATATTTTTTATATTTTCTACTTGTTTCTAATACCCATTTAGTCCTCCACATTTTTTTCCTCTCTCCCACGGCCCCACTCTACTCTTGAGAGTATATGTGACTCTCTAGGTTGCACTGTAGCTATATACTATATATACATTTTACTTATTTAATATATGTAGTTCTTCCTATATACCTTTTACTTATTTAATATATGTAAATGAACTGCATTCTCAGCTTCATAATAGATTGAATGTAATACTGTTAATTTAAGCCTTTTTTGGCCTAAAATGGTAAACTCCTTTTAATTTTCTTACACTATTAGTGATTAAGTCTTTAGCCAGATGCCTTTCATTTATTATTTGTAGCTAATAAAAATGGTATTCTATATACCTATCAGATTACTTTTATTTAACTTCATTTAAACGTGTGTGATATAAAAAAGGTTTCTTTGTATATTTGAATCTTTTATTACATGCATTTTTTTTTTAACTTTGTAGAGGAAATAGTTGCATACTTGCTGATGAAATGGGCCTTGGAAAAACAATACAGACGATCTCATTTCTGAACTACTTGTTTCATGAACATCAGTTATATGGACCTTTTCTATTAGTAGTACCACTCTCTACTCTCACTTCCTGGCAAAGGGAGATTCAAACATGGGCTTCTCAAATGAATGCTGTGGTTTATTTAGGTGACATTAACAGCAGAAACATGGTAAGTTTTTTACCAACAAATTTAAAAATCAAGACATACTTGTCTTTGAGGATGAGTATTTTTCTTCTGTCTTTATAGTCATAGTTTCTGGCATAGAACTTGCCACAAATAAGTACTAAATACATGTTTAATTGGCTATAATAAAAATCAATTCTGGTTTAGTGTTCATATATTTTTTTTCTAACTTTTTAACGGAAAATTTCAAATATATGTGAAAGCAGACAGAAGAGGAGTATAATAAACCATCATGTTCCTAACTCCGATTTTACAATTTTAACTTACTGCCAGTTTCATTTTGTCTGTATCTGTACATACTACTCTATCCTCCTATTCACTGTGAAGCAAAGCCAAGACATCAGATTTTATCCATAAATGTTATATTATTAAATGAATTAATCACTTATGTTTTGTGAAATGAGAACTTGTAGTGAAAGATGCGCATTAAAATTGCATTTATTTCATTTTTTTATAGAAGGTTTTGGTGTGCCTTGGTATTTACATTCTATTTATGATAAGTAAGATCAGTGTAGTGTGTTGGACTATATAATGAATAATTAACTATTTTATTACATAAACATATGCATAGTTATTGGTATATTTTGAATGGATTTTAGTCTTATTGTAGATATTTAAGATAAAGTATACTTTGCCTGATGTTTGTTTTAAAATTGTCCTTCAAATTTCTTAATAGATAAGAACTCATGAATGGATGCATCCGCAGACCAAACGATTAAAATTTAATATATTGTTAACAACTTACGAAATTTTATTGAAGGATAAGGTATGTATTTTTGTTTATTTATCAGTTTTTCCTTTATCATATGTTGTGAACAGAATGAGAGGACAACTTAAATTATGGGTCAAAAAACTATACAGCCTGTGGACTTATTTTATTTTTAAAGCCCTTGAGCTAAGAAAGGCTTTTACATTTTGAAAGGGTTTTAAAGGGTTACATTTAAAGGTATGTTACAAAGTGTATGATGACAGAGACCATATTGTATATTTTGAATGGATTTTAATTTTATTTAAAATTAAATGAAATTATTTAAAATAAATATAATTGTATTGGTCTGCAAAGTCTAAAGAATTTATCACCTGGCCTTTTACAGCAGTGGTCCCCAACCTTTTTGGCACCAGGGACCAGTTTCATGGAAGACAGTTTTTCCATGGACCAGGGAATGGTTTTGTGATGATTCAAGCACATTACATTTATTGTGCAGTCAAACCTTTGTGCTAATGATAATCTGTATTTGCAGCCACTCCCCAGAGCTAGCATCACCGCCTCACCTCCACCTCACATCATTAGGCATTAGATTCTGATAAGGAGCCCGCAACCTGGATCCCTCAGCATGCGCAGTTGATAGTAGGGTTGGCACTCGTATGAGAGCCACTACTGATCTGACGAGGTGGAGCTTATGTGGTGATGCGAGCCATGAGGAGTACCTATAAATACAAATGAAGCTGTCTCATGTGCTGCTGCTCACCTCCTGCTTTGCAGCCTGGTTCCTAACAGGCCACTGGTCCAAGATGGGGGGGCTGGGCATGGGGTGGGGGTGATGGGGTTGGGGACCACAGCTTTATAGAAAAAGCTTGTCAACTCTTGACTTAAATGAAACCAATTTGTATAGTATCTACTGATTTGTAAAGAGGTAGTAGATACTGAATAGGATTAAGCTACCACTTAGTGAAGCAGTGAAGTACTATTTTAAATGGTTTATAGCTACTGCCTCATTTAATTCTCCCATCTTGGCTGGGTGTGGTGGCTCACGCCTGTAATCCTAGCACTCTGGGAGGCCGAGCCAGGAGGATCACTCGAGGTCTGGAGTTTGAGACCAGCCTGAGCAAGAGCAAGACCCCGTATCTACAAAAATAGAAAAAAATTAGCCGGGCACGGTGGCGCATGCCTGTAGTCCCAGCTACTCAGGATGCTGAAGCAGAAGGATTGCTTGAGCCCAGGAGTTTGAGGTTGCTGTGAGCTAGGCTGATGCCACGGCACTATAGCTGGGGCAACAGAGTGATACTCCGTCTCCAAAAAAAAAAAATTCTCCCATCTATTTTTTAAGATATTTACTTTTTGTACTTTATTGAAAAGAAAGTCAGTCAGTCTCAAGAAAGTCTCAAAGAGTTTAATGCACTTGCCTAAGGTCACGCAGCTATTAAGTAGCAGAATGAGGCCTATTTTAAGGAAGAGACTGAAATTTATGTGTTAGAGATCTACAGTTCATAGAAGTCATGCAGTGAATTATACCTACGCTTGGAGTAAGACTGTTCCAAATTTGTGTCATAGTTTCTCCATATTGACATTAATAGAGACCTCTACTGGGCTTAGGCTAAAAACGTTTTGTAAAATTTTTAAATGGTTTCGTTGGTTTTTCCCCTTTCTTATTAATTTATAAGCTAGTAAAAACTTTGGCTTGATATTACACCCTAATGGTTAAATTAATCATAGAAGGAATGCATGGTTAGTTATTTGATATAAAGATTCCAATAAATCTTTAAATGATTTATTTGCAAATTAGATAAAAGTTTATTTTTAATTTTAATTTGCCTCATTTTAATAATTTGAGAACAGATTAAGTAGGAGGGCTAAATTTGAATTCCATTTTTCTCTCAAAATGTTAACTGCTTTTCTGTTCATTTTAAGGCATTCCTTGGAGGTCTGAATTGGGCATTTATAGGTGTTGATGAAGCACACCGATTAAAGAATGATGACTCTCTTCTGTATAAGACCCTAATAGATTTTAAATCCAATCACCGTCTCCTTATCACTGGAACTCCTCTACAAAACTCCCTCAAAGAACTCTGGTCTTTGCTACATTTCATTATGCCAGAAAAGTAAGACAATTTTAATATATAATTTTAATCATAGTTGTGTATGATAATAGTGGGAAAGTAATGCAGGTAATAAGGTCAGTAATAAGCTTTATTGTGCTAAACCTTGGATTATAAATTATTAAGAAGGAAAAAAGGAAATGGGGTCAGGTAGTGTTGTAATAGTATTTGAATTTTTTAATTTTGTGAACTTTTTTTTTTTAATATACAGATGAGGTCTTGCTGTGTTGCCCAGACTGGAGTGCAGTGATGCAGTCATAGCTCACTGTAACTTCAAACTGCTGGGCTTCAGCGATCCTCCTGCCTCATCTTGCTGAGTAGCTGGGATTACAGGCACTACCCACCATGCCTGGCATCAATTTTGTACATGAACTTAAGCCTTGTGTAATAAATTACAGCAGTTGATTTTGCACATGTTCAATATATACCTGTTTGAAAAACTGAAACAATACCAGTCCTTTATACTAGCAAGAACAGTGGGGGACTGGTAATCTCATTTTTTAAATACGGAAAACTAGCCTAGACAAAGTTAAATAACTTGCCCAAAGCCACATGTGTGTTATTTTTCAATAGATCCAGAACTTTAGAAGTACATTTTTTGAGAAATATTATAGTGATAATTACTGTCATGCCTGAAAATACTTCATATACATTTAACTCAGGGGAGGAGAATCAAAACTTACAAAACAACTACTTATATTTGACTCTCTCTCTCTCTCTCTCTCTCTCTCTCTCTCTCTCTCTCTCTCTCTCTCTCTCTCAGAAGTCTAGCATTTCCCTGGA
>CAUYRT010067286.1:0-74917 GCA_963574885.1 Lepilemur ruficaudatus | reverse complement strand
TGCCTCAGCCTCCCGAGAAACTTAGACTGTAGGTACACGCCACCATGACTGGCTAATTTTTCTATTTTTTGTAGAGATGGGTCTTACTATTTTGTCCAGGCTGGTATTGAATTCCTGGCCTCAAAGGATCCCTTTGCCTCGGCCTCCAAGAGTGTTGGCATTATAGGTGTGAGTCACTATGCCAGCCCTAGTCCCTAACTTGCTCAGGAACAGGTTAAAACATGCACACCTGGAGAGACCCCAGAGGTACTATGCAAATCAGGGATCTGGGTCACAGGTCCTCAAGGAGTTTAGAAGAGTGGGTTATTGAGGGCTAGCTAGCATGGATGGTCTTCAATGTCTTCATGGAACAAGTTGCCCAAGAGCCTAGCTTTGAAGAGATTTTTGCAGGAATCAAGTGGTGCAGATGAGGAGAGAGAGCACTCCAAAGTGGGGCATGGAGTGGTGAAGGTAGACTTCAGAGTTCAAGGCCTGTTCCTGTCTTAGGATAAGCTAAAGTCCTTACCGTTGCCTGCCAGCCCGAGCAGGATCTAGCCCTGCCTGCCTCTCCCCTGCTCCCTGTGCTCCAAAGGCCTGTGTTGGAAGGACAGCGAACTTCTATGACTTACAAGGAACACTGCCAAGGAAGGAAGGCAGTGAAGGAGCCAGTGTGACCCCATCATGGCTCAAGGAAGATGGGCCTTGGCTCTGGGACAAGCACATGTCCATCTCTTGGCAGGGAGGAGAGGGACTAAGATGGAGCAGCTGGAGGTCACTGGCCACGAGGATCTTTCCTCTGCTCTGACTCCAAGTACAGTTTCCTGAGCCATCTGACTCTGCGTCAACTGTCCCTGGGGAAAGGGTACAGGCATGTTTGGCCCCTGGACGGACCCATTCCTCATAGTAATGAGTGTCCAGGCTTTTGGTCTATCTGTCTTTTGTGAGTTTTGTCCACCACCAGCACAAGAAAGTACACACTTCCCTCGCAGGCCTGCTGCCGGTTTCCATGGTGAGTTCTGGCAAGGCAAGTGTGCGTTCCTTGGGTGAGTTGGGCAGGGTTAACTCCACTTAGCGGTCAATCTTCCAGGTGAGAGCAGAAAACAGGACCCCAGGAGGTGGACTTTAAAGCAGGCACAGAAGACCCTCAGGATTTCCCGGGCCTCACTCCTTGGAGAGTAGACATTGATAATAGACAGCATTGATTGGCTACTGGTCAGGGCTCAGGCCCCACGTGTACTTCATGAGGTAAATAGCTCAAGTTACGGCTATACTACAGCTCCGTTGATAGGTGAATGAAAATAAACTTTCCTTGGGGCTAAAAAAAATAATCCATATTTTTCTTACGAGGTCTTTAAAAACTAGCCCTTCGCCAATCTGAGAGCATAAACTCAACTAATTGTCTTCTCAAGATTCTTTGCAGAGCAGAGACAAAAGTCGTGGGTGGAAAGTGCTGACCCCTGGTGGGCATTCCTTGCACTACTCTTTTATCTCCACATACAGGAGACCCAGAGGCTCACTGTTCCTCTTTTTAATCTTTCTCCCCACACTTTTCTGAGAGAGCTGAATGGAATATCAAGCATGTTGATATTTGCCACTGTAGCTTAGGGATTTTAGAAATTTCAGGGGTCCAGAAGGTCTCACAGCCCTGGGATGCTCACATCCTTGTCCCACCCCAAGACCAACACCGACCAAGAGAATCAGAGTCTCTGGGTGGGGGGGCAGCCAGGCATTTTTGTTAAAAAGCTCTGCCCCTGCAGTTCAGCCTAATGAGAATGCAGATGCCGCACAGTCCCCTCCTTTCGTGAGAAACTCGAGGCCTAGGGAGGGGAAGTCGCTTGGCCAAGGTCGCCCCACTAGTTGGCAGGGGACTCTGGCCTATGAAAGTCTTCAAGACTTGAATTCAGTTTTGAATTTTCAAACAGTTGTTCTGAGATTCCATGGGTTGTAGTCGGTTGGGCCTAGAAGTGACAGAAAAGGCCACACTCCTCTTGGGTACTTGCCTGTCTCCTCGTCTGTGCTTTTCTCCCCCACTGGAGCTCCTCCTGCCTCCTGGCCACCGGTGTGCTGCCTCCTGATTGTACAAAGGTCTCACTTGAACACGCTCTCCAGGCCTGGCCTTCCTGAGCTGTGTGCCCTGTCCCGTGTTGTGAGCGAGCCAGAGACGGCCTCTGTGTGCTGGCCCCTCACTTGCTGATGTCTCCATTAAATCTGAGAGCAGACCCCTCAGCTCAAAACCCTTCCGGGTGCCAAACTCAAACATCTGCACACCTAATCGTTGTAAATGTAGCCCAAATAAGCAGAATTTTAGTCATTTAGAGCCTGCTTGCTTTTTATACCCTATGAAACTGTACGCATATCTGCTAGCCAAGGATAAGCCCTAGCGGTGAAAACCCCAAGCCGCTGCTGCCCTTTGGAGCTCTCTGATCCAGAGACTCCTCTTTGTGCTGCTGGGCGACATCACGTGGACACATAAGTCCCCCATCCAATTCCCTTCTCCCCTGGAAGTCCCCTTGTCCTCCTTCTCCCCTGGCTAGGACCCCATCTCCACTCTATAGCATCTGGACGGACTTTTGCCCTGAAGGACCTACCCCAATGCAAACTGGTCAGAGCTTCATCCCTAAAGCTTGTGTGTGCTACTGCCACCTCGTGGTCGTATCTTTTCCTTGATCAGCCCCTCAAATCCCTGGAAGCCTTTATACCCTGGACTTTTCCTTTCCCTGTTTCCAGAATTTCTTCAAAACTTCCCTGGGTCTGAGGGGGGATTGCTGGCCAATCTAACAAATTAACCCCTATTGATATATCAGCAGCCAATTCATTTATTCACCAAATATTCACTGAGCACTCAGTACATGCCAAGCATTGGTCTCGGCACTTGCTATACATAGTAGAACAAAACATGAAAATCTCTGCATGGGTTTGGGCTGACATTCTAGTAGGATGATGAGGGCTTAACGTTCTTCCTTTTAGGGATATTGTACTGAACACTTTAATACAAATAAGGAAGTGTTAAGAGGGGAGTTCTCAGTATGGTCAATGAGGTAGTAGGACAGAGAATAAGGATGCGGGCTGGCTTTGTAATATGAGAATCCGTTTAATAAACATGCAGAGCTTATACACTGCATGAGTGCTGCATTTTAAAGCAGGAGAAGCAGTGCTTCTTAAACTCTAACCTGCATGTGATCCCCTGGACACCTGGTTAAGATGAAGATCGAAAGTCAGTAAGTCTGGGGTGAGGCCTGGGAGTTTGCATTTTAACTCCCAAATGCTGCTCATGCTGCTGATCCGTGGACCACACTTGGAGCAACAAGGCTTTAAAGCAGATTCCTTTGCGCACTGATTCTTCCAGGACTAGTAATGGTAATAACAATATGCTGCTTACCACTGAGGGCTGTCGCAAAGATTAAATAAGATAACCCAGCCCTCTGCATTAGCTATTATCTGCATTTAGAGATGAGGAAACTGAATGCTCTGAGAGGTTAACCAACTTATGCATGAGCACACATTGCAAACAGGAGAGCCAGAGTGACTCCAGAGTCCCAGAGCTCACTGGTAAGACTGTTTGCTGCCTTGCCTGTTACTAACCTGTAACCTGCTGCTTGACCTAGTCTGCATGAGGGCTCTGAGCCTCGGGCTTCACCTCTGTAACATGATAGAAGGGTGCACACAGAGCCCCACACCTGTTAGCTGCTATTGTTGCCATTAGCCTTGATGGGGTTCCGCCTTAAACCTCCTCCTTTTACCAGGATTGAAAATGTATCAACCACACAGGTGCTTTTATCACTCACACGGCATTTCGCCTGTGTCATTGCAGTCCAGCCCTGCATCATCCACTTGGGCAGGTGTGGCAACTCCTGTTTTATACACCAGGAAGGCAAAGCTCAGAGGTGTTGGGTGACCTCATCATCGTCATAGGATCCATGATCTAGGGAAGACGTTAGACATTTTCTCCAGTTTGTTACATTTTAACCTGCCTAGTTTAGTTTGTTTTTAGCAGTTAAATCTCCTCTTCAAACAAAGTCCTGTGGAAAGCCCAGGTTGTAAAGCAGAGAAAAGCAGAGGGCTCTGGTGGGAACAAGTTCAAGGGATGGAGCGGGGCCAGCTCAGCCTTCCTTCTCTTGGGCTCCCCATTTCCGAGGACCTCAGAGACAAGGTTCCAAGAAGCTCATGACCCAGCTGGGGCCTGACACTCAGACTCCAAAGACCAAGTCCAGAGCAGACCCAACAGAACCTGTGCAGGAGGAAGGAGCCCACTCCTCGCTCGCCCGACTCTGTCAGCCGAGGTGTGTTTGCAAAGCAATCGCTCTTCTGGTCATGGGGCCAAATTCAACACCCCACCCGTTACTCTCATAATTCCACAGATGCCCCTTTCCTCACACCCCCAGAGGGAGCCAAGTCTTTTTATGTTTTAGGCATTTTGAAATTATGAAATAAAACATGAGCCTGCTGTTTTATTTTAGCCAAGTCACCTCCCTCCTTGGGGACTGTTCCTCATTTATTCAAGGAGAGTGTTGACTTGGATGGGGGTTTTCCAAACAGAGCTCTTTGGACCCCTTTCTCCAAGGTCCCTGGAAATGGGGAGCCCAACAGAAAACTGCCTAACCACATCCGTGCCAGCAAACAGGATGTTGCCTGGACCCTAAAAGTCCCCAGGTGCTCCTGTCTGCCCTTCCACATTCCAGGGGCCAGCCCCCATCCAGCTTTCAGGGGGGACATGTTCTTGCTTCTCTCTGCACCACCTGTCCCTATATCCATCCACGCAGCAGCTCACTGTTGCCTGTTTTGAACTTTATAGACATGTAATCACCCTCTACACTTGCCTTTGTGATTCTCGTATGCACATCATGTTTGTGAGATTCATCCGTTTTCTTGGGTACAAGCTGGCTGTGGTTCGTTCATTTTCTTTGCTCTCAAACATTGCATTATATGCAGATGCACAATTCATGTATTCATGCCTCTGTGATGGGTGTTTGGGTTGTTTCCAGTGGAGGCTATTGTGGGCAATGCTGCTCCACACCTTCCTGGCAGGGAGATTTGCTCTCATGTTATCCAGGGACAGGGAGCCCCAAGGAGGAAAAGGACTCTTAGAGAAGAGGCAGCTAGGCCCTGACCCCTGGGGTGAGAAAGACATGTTGGCTTCCCCATCAGCACTGTATACCCCAAGCCCGGCAAGGCCAAGGACACAGTCAACAAAGTAGGTGTTTTCAAGGTTTTATTGTAAAACAGAGCTGAAATCACAGCAAGTGGGGAACTTTACACCCAACACATACAACACGCATTCACTGAGTACCTGCCAGGGGCCAGGCCAGGTGCTGAGCCCTGCAGGGACCTAAGATACATATAAGCCAGAGTTCCTGTTCTCTGGACCCACAGCCTTGTCAGGGGACAGACAGGCACAGCCGCCTGTCATACAAGTCTCAGAGGGTCAGCAGTGCCACAGTGGTCAGGAAGCAATTCATCCCTCCCAGCAGAGGAGGACAGGACTCCTGCGAGCCTTGTTCACATAGTCCCTTGGGAGCGCGGGAACTTTCCACAGGCGGCAAAGTGCTGCAGGCAGCTGTAGATCTGGAGTGGAGATGGAGCTCAGAGCCGGGTCGAGGGGTCTGGGCAGAGGGCTGCACAGTATGGGACTGTCTCAAAAAGGGAAAAAGGCAGGGGCCAATATAATACCCTAACTTTTAATTTGTACAGGTTGGGATATTACAAAAAGAAGGGGAAAAAAGGAAAAGCTACCATCTACTTTCACCATCAATTCATAAATGAAGGAACATTTTAAATCCCCCCACATCCCCTTCCAGAAAGGACATAGTCTCCAAATGAAGTACTCTCCTTCACATGGAATAAAGTTGGCTTAATTTTTAAAATCATGAAATCCTCAATTTCTATTTTCCGTAAACCCTTAAGAAGTTCCCCATGGACTGGCATCAGTTTGTAAATCAGGGTGTGGGAGCCACTTGGTGGGGGGTCTAACGGATCTGGGGCACCATGTTGGGGAGAGGAGAGCAGAGGGAGTCCACGCTAACCAGGTGGCTTGGATTTTATTTTCTGAATGCAGAGATGACATGGAAGAGCTTTGAGCAGGGGCTGCTGTGGTCCAATTTGCACGTTAGAAAGACCACTCTGGAGGCAGCATGGAGGCTGGGTGAGTTGAGAGGCTGGAGACAGAGTCCTGTTACCAGAGCTCTCATGCCTCCTTCTGAGGGTTCACCCTGCCAAGGCCGCTCCTCAGTGCCCCTGCAGCCAGGAGCCCCAGGGCTGGGAGGAGAGGCAGTCCCTGGAGTCAGGATATGCCAGGAATTGGAAAGGGCAGGTCTGGTCAGTACTACTGGTCCTGCTGGAAGTAGAACTTGGTAACTGTGATGGACTCTTTGGGATTGTTGGTGAGGCTGACAGGCTGGTCGGCTTCCAACGCTGTGCAGAGGAACCAGCCCGGGCAGGCAGCCGACTCGAAGGTGGTGGTGGGGCCGCTATCTGAGCGGATGAAGGTGAAGCGCTTGTCCTGCTGTCTGTTCTCACTCAGATCAGTGATGTTAACTGCCTGGAAGTCAAGAGATGGGCAGGTGAGAAGTGAGGCCTTTAAGCACTCCCCAGGCGTGCTGGGGAAACGCAAGCCTGGAGACCACTGGCAGGAGACCCCAGGTCCCAGGTTTCTTAGGACAGCACTGACACAAAGTAGTGTCCTATTGTCACACCTTGATTTTGGGAAATCCAGGCACTCTGGCCACAGACCAGTAAGTCTGGTAAACACATGGCACCATCAGCAGAGGCCAAGGCTTGTGGAGGCTGGTGCTTTGTCGGGTCTGAGCCTCCAAGGAGAGGGAGGGGTGGAGAGTCTTGCAGCTCATTCAACATTACACACAATATCTTGGTCATCACTACTCCACACGGAACAGGCAATCACCCAGCAGAATAGTGTCCCTGTCCACTGGTGGAGGGACATGACAGTGCCACGATCATGGCCATGAACATTGGGGTTAAGAGCATGTCCAACAAGCCCCTGAGACAAAGCCATTTTCCCCAGGGCTGGGCAGCCCATCAATACTTCATGGGGTCATAGAGGTCAGGGCTCTGGATGGGACATTGACAAATTAATGTGAGTAGATGAGCAGTGGAAGAGAGGTCCTGAGGGTTGGCTTTGCTAGAAGAGGGCAGGTCCAATGGAGTTGAGGTCCTTGAGCAAGAGAGTAGCACACAGAGATTCAGGCCCGTGGTAGACTGCAATGGGAATGGTGCCCAGTGACCACACTGCCCAGCATTCACACCCTCGGGAAGTCCCTTCTAGGTGAGTCTGGACCTGGCCACATGACTGACGTGATGCAAGCAGAAGTTTAATAAGTGCCTGCACATTGAGGCTTGTCTTTTTGGAAAAGTCCCTCTTGGAAGCCAGCCACCATGCTGTAAGGAAGCTCAAGCTGAACCCGAGAGGCCACCTGGAAGGAGAACCTGGAGGGTGGGAAACCATCTTGGCTGCCCCAGCACCAGCCAAGTGCCCTGCCAAATGCAGCCACAGGAGTAACCCAGCATGTTCCTCCGCATGGACCAGAACTGCCCAGTCAATCCTGGCCAATCCACAGAACCAAAAGAACAAATTGTGGTTGTTTTAAGCCACTGGGTCTGGAGATGGTTTGATATCCAAAACAGGTCCTTACCTCCAACTGGAGTCTTATCTCATCGCCAGACCTGATACAGGACAGGCATAGCTTGCCTCCGTGGATCCCCAGGAACATAGCATGAGGCTTGATGGGCACCACGTCTATCTTTTCTGGGGAAGAGCAGAAGGGAGGGCCAGGTTAGCAGGGAGAAGAAAAGGTAGAGATGGTGAAGAGTCCCCAACTAAAACCCCAAGGTCAGAAGGAAAGAAAGGTCCCAACTTCCTGGTCTGCATCCAAATAAAATATCAAAACAAGCACATGGTCCAGTTACTCCTAAAGGACTGCCATTCTGGATTCTGCTCCACGTGGTTTCTCCTCTCCCTCTCTTTCCCCAGGATACCTGTGTTCCAGGGCAACAGGTGTGCTGCTGAGGGGCAGAGAAAACAGCACACGAGGTCCTAAGTGGGGCTCCACGGAAGCCCAGGGGACTTTGAACCACCTCTCCCGCTTTGGGTCTCTGCCCTTATGTAGTAGTAAAATTCTCAGCCTCTCTGTGCTTCCAAACACTCATGATGAGAACCACCAGAAAGGCAGGAAAGGCGGGTCTCATACTCTTTCAGAATAAGGCGAGGGGGAGAGAGCAAGGGAGCAGGGTGGATGCGGAGATGGACGTAATGCCATCCCACTGTACCAAACAGGGAAGTGAAAACACCTAAAAGGTCAGTGCAGAAAGAATCGCACATCCCGTCACCCAACAGCCCTCATCTTACTAAAGAGAAAACTGAGGAACAGAGTGGGTGGAGCTTGTCCAAGTTCATCCAGCTTGTTTAGAGCATGGGTCAGAATATGACTGAGTATGAAGTCCAGGAATAAGGGACATAGCCCAGCCTTATATGTGGTGTCTTAATTTGCGGTGGGCTTAGGCTTTGAAGAACACAGGAGCATGGGAGGATTAATAGGCACAGGAGGAAGGGAAGGGTCAGTTTTGCCTTCTGGGTCCCGTCCCTCCTGGCTGTGGCCCTGGGACACTGTGCCTGTAGGTGGCGGCTCCTGATCTAGACACTGCCCTATTGAGGCTGCCCTCATATGTGCCCTTTAGTGGTCAGGCCTCCTCAACTTCAAACTGAGGTACAAAGACCCAACAGGGATTAGAATGTCACACCTAAGATTTGTGGGGGTAGACTGTGATGCTGCACACCCCAGGGGCAAAGAGGCCTGATGCCCACATAACATTGGCTTTCCTGGCAACCACTCACCTTCTAGTTTAATATTTGGTCCTTGCAAATATCCAGCAACTAGTTGGTTGTTCCTCAGATAGAAGGTCTTCTGGTTTACATCCCAGATCCTGAAATGCAAAAGGACCCAGCTGGAGTGGACAGCCACTGTGTGCCCAGCCCTGTGCTCAGCACCTTCTCACAGCCCCAGAGCTCACAGAATCTGCATCCAACTCTGCTGGGGCTGTGGTATTGTGGTATACCCATGCCACAGGTGGGAAGACTGAGGCTGGCAGTGGTTAGGAGATGGGCCCAACTCACACAGCTGGTGAATGGTGAGCCCACATTCTGTTCCTCTCCTCAGCTTGCTCTTCACCTCAGATTCCCAGAACAGGCACCTTCTGTTTCAGCAAAGCATGCTCAGAGCAGCACCCTCCAACAGAACTTTCTGGAATGCAGAAATGTTCTGTATCTGCACTGTCCAATATGTTAGCCACTAGCCACATGTAGCTATTGAGCTCTTGAAATGTGGGTAGTGAGACCAAGGATCGAATGTTTAATTTTCTTCTATGTTCATTCATTTCAATAGTTAGCTGAAATAGGCTACCACAGCACAGAGTTAGAAGTTTCAAGGGACAGAACACCTTGCAGCTAACTCACTCGCAGCCTTGGAGCCGGAAGATCTGTCCCTAGAACCTTCCCTCCATCAGCCAGTGACCTGCTCTGGGCCCCACAGGACAGCTGCCTCTGGGAACAAGTCAGCCTCCTCTCCTTGCTCATCCAGTGACCTGTTTGTGGCTCCCAATCCTTTCTTCTTGGTAGAGGACCTCTCTGGTTGAGAGCAGGGCTCAGAGCTGTGAGATGTGGCAGACGGAGCTCTGGCCAGGTGACCTGGGATCTGTGCCGCATCTCCTCCCTGCGAAGTGCGCTAACTACACCAACTTCATCAGGCAACTCCCAAGGGGTCAGTGAGGGTGGCGGGCAAACCAAGGTGCCTTACATGTGTAAGCATTGACTCTTTTGTGATTATCCTAGTTTCTAGGTGAGTCTCAGTCTGTACATTGCTTGCTGGAAGCCTCCGAGGGCATCTCCTAGAGCTCCTAGCTGATCGGAGGAGGCCCAGGCAAACTGCATGAAGCAATATGGGAAGGAAGGGACTTGCCACTCACATACTTAGAGTCCCGACCTGCAGCAGATCTTTCAGGCCAGAAAAACATGGCAGTCAGGGGGAGTCACTCCGATAAGCCTTCACTGCCAGGGTGTCACAGGGCAGAGGGCATGCATAGATGACACTCTCATTTCTACCAGCATCACACACTGTCATTTTTACAACAGCAATGGTGATGTCTCACAAAGCCCCAGATTTGATTTTAAACATCATAATAGTTTCGGGGCACTTTACAGTTCACAGAACATGGTTACACTATTGTCTGCACATTTAATCTTCACAACCACCCTGTAAGGCACACTGGGAGTTGGGATGGACCTCATGTCACAGATGGGGAAACCAAGCCCCGGGAGAGTGAGATCTCTAACCTGACAACACAGACAGGCATTGCCAACAGCCAGCTTGGGCCTTTGGGCTGCATCCTGCTCATGGTGTCCCTCTCGGCTTCTCTGCCAGCAAACCCTGCCAGGCCCGAGTCCCAGTCTCACTCCTTGGCCTGTGTCTGTCACTCACTGAGCTGCCAGGCACATCTGGGATATTCTGAAACACAAGCCCTAAAGCCTGTGCAAGTAGCAGCCTCTTTCTTGAATAATGGACGTCCCTCTTCAGCCTCAATCCAGTTCTCAGACCCTGCAGGGCCTGGCAGCCCCAGAAGGCTGTGATGTGACCCTGTTCTCCAGCTGGTCCACGCCCAGCTCCTCGGGGGTAGCCTTACCTGAAGGCCTGCATCTTGCAGGGTCTTCTCCCAGGGGGGCGGCAGGCTGTCTCTGAATAGAACAGGAAGAGGAGGAGAGAGATTAGGTGACCACAGAGGCCCCTACAGATGTCCATCCTGTGGCCGCAGCAAGGCACTGGACTGCCATTGTGGGCTCAGAGGTGCTGCTTATAAAGAAATAGTCACTCACCGAAGCGAGGCTGCTGCCACCCGGTCCCACTTGGAGAAGCGGAAATACCCTCCTCACATTTCCAAAAAGAGAAACCCTTGCTGTTGTCACTTTCAGCCCTGATGAGTGTCGCAATGGAGTGTCGAAACTGATTTCCTCCCCTTTTTCCCCTGTGCAATTTCCCCAAAATCAAGATTTCTGTTTCCCCTTCATTGAGTTCCTGGGAAGAAGAACACAATGAAAACCAAACTCCCTCATTTGCCTGACAGGTACTGTTCGTTGACTTTTTATAAAAACAGATTTGAGCAGAAATGCACCCCCGTCATAATATATTAAGCCAAGTAATAGCTCTCTCAGCACACTGGAGAGTCTCATGTCACTTTGTGCTGAAGGAGGGACAGCCTTGGACTCCGGACCATGGATTGGCAAACATTCTGTAAAGGACCGGATAGCAAATATTTTATGCTTTGTGGGTCACACGGCCTCTGTCACGGTTACTCAACTCAGCTGTCATTTCACAAAGCAGTCATAGACACTCTGTAAATCAACACACCTAACTGTGTTCCAATACAACTTTATTTACAAAAGCAGAGGGTGGCCTGGATTTGAATTCAGCTGACCCCTGCTCGAGGGAAAAGTGAGTCCTTCCTGAGAACTGCTTTTAAACCAACTCTCTTCCCACTATCCCATATCTATAAAGTTACGGTCTCAGGAAAGTGATGTGAACTCAGCCCTTGGACAAAAGTGGGTCCAAATCCAACCTCTGCCACTTGCCATGTGCCACCTGTGTGACTTTGAATAAGTCACTTCACTTGTTGAGCCTCTGCGCCTTCATTCTCAGAATGAGGATGATCTCGTCTTCCTTACAGGTAGCAAGAAGAAAGGAGGGAGGGAAGGAAGGAAGGAAGGAAGGAAGGAAGGAAGGAAGGAAGGAAGGAAGGAAGGAAGGAAGGAAGGAAGGAAGGAAGAAAGGAAGGAAGGAAGGAAAAGAGGGAGGGAGGGAGGAAGAGGCGAGGGAGGAAGAAGAAAGTTTCTGGCCCTTAGTAGACGCTAATAAACATTAACTTCCTCACAATATTCTAGACAGTGAGGAAAAAGGTAAGCATGCTCCTATTCTGTGAACAGAAGAAGCTGAAGATGGTTTCTACATGATCTGTGTGGTGGGTAATGCTAGCGCAGGAGCAGAGACTGTGGTGTCTTGGAACTGGGTGGGAGCTTAGCTATCATTGTATCCTACCCTAGCATTGATCTACAGAAGACTCAGAAAGAACCAGAAAAAGGAAGGGACATGGGCAAGGTCACCCAGCTTGTTAATAATAAAGGTGTGCCTGGAAATCCAGGTCTTCTGGCTCCCAGCCTCAGGTCATCTTAATGAATCTGGCTTTATTTTCAACCAATGAATCAGAGTCTGTGCTCAAATGAGGGTTATATCCTTCAAACAAGGAAGGCTACAAATGAATTTCCCAAATTTTTCAAGAGCTCCTCTTTCAGAGCAAGTGGAACATCTCTGCAAAAATTGGATCACCTCCCTGGGTGAAGGCTTTGACCAGCAAATGTCATGTCCATATTCCTGCACTGTCCTCACAAGCTGTGTGACCTTGAGTGAGTTACTCACCCTCTTTGAAACATACTTGAGAAATAGTATCTCCCTTTGGATAGGGAAATGGCCTATCCAAGGGGACATTTTGTTTGTTCATCTATTTGTTTGTTTTAGTGAGGGCTGGATGAAGGAGATGATGTATACAAACCAGCCTGGTTATTTGCTACTTTCAAAATTTGTTCCATTAGGGTTTAAATTTTCTGGAACATTTATTAGTCATCGGGTGCATCACTTTATCATTATACCTTCTAAAAGAGAAGGCAGCTAGTGCCCAACTGTGATAGGTTCTCTCCTCCTTGTCTTTCTTATGCTACTTCTAAAGCCCTCCTAATTTTTAAGTCAGCATTCTCTCAAGATATGTCCTTGAAGATTGAAGAAAAGAAGTGGCTTGCTAAGGTGGGATGGAGGGGTTCCATCCTGGCCACCGCCCTCACATGGAATTCCAAGTCAATGTCCCACCTACATTGAGGCTCCTGGGTAAATGTTTCTTCAATCCGAATTCAGAGAGAGAGAGAGAGACAGAGAAAGAGCGCTTTCTTCTCTCTGTCAGAGAGAACAGACACTCTGGGCTCCTGGAACTTCCCTGGTCAGTGTCTTTTTCCTACGTGTCCTGAGAAAGTGGCCCAGCATGGCCTTTCCTGGTATGTGGGGGTGGCCGGGGGACCCTGGCTGTGGAGTCAGGCCAAGCTGGATCCGAATCCTCCCATGTCACTTACGAGCTGGGCCACCCCACACAGTGTGCAGAGCTGTCTTGGTCTCAGTTTCATTATCTGTTAGATGGGCTAATAATAGAAGCCACGTCATGGGTTGCTATAAGGGTCAAATGAGATACTGCACGTGATGTGTCGTGCTCTGATCCTGGCACATGGGAAGTGCTCAAACGGCAGCTATTGCAGATGCTTCTTTACCCCAGGTAAAGTGGGGGTGCTCAGTCACAGCACCCCAAACCCTGTCACTCCCACCCTGTACCCCACCTTCCTGCTCTGTGTGCTGGCCCACACCCCTCTCTCAGCCCAGACTAGGAGGCTCTGACTCCAGAGGAGGGGGCTCTGACTCACTCTGGGGTGGGGGACAGAGGAAAAGGGAGAAGGGAAGCGCTCTTCCCCTGCTCACGCCTCTGGCCGCGATTCCACTCTTGGTTCCGTGTAACCTCCCCAAAACAGTTGGCGTTCCTGGGATTTCTGCCCACGGGAAATCTCTGACTAAACTTAGTCTCAGTTCTGGGTACTCAGACCCCACTGTGCTTCCTGAATGAAGCTCAGGGACCACAGCGCACAGTGGACTCCACCTTTGCAATCAGCACCTGTAACTTCCCTCCAGGCTCTGGTCATCACAGTTGCAAATTGTGCCTCCTACATGCTGAGCCCGTGCCCACCACTAGACAACGGAAGCATCCAAGACCCTGTTAAAGGGGCCTTGGCGAGGCAGGGAGCTAGAGCAACCAGGCCGTCTGTGTCTTAGAAGCAACACTACACTGCTGTAGAGAGACATGTTTTGTGTTGGTGCCTGTCGAGTATGGAGCACATGCCGTCCATGTAGGAAGTGTTCAATAAATGCTGGCTGTTTCTCAATTTCAGTTAATTGCATCTTTCAGTTCTAGGATTTACACTTGGTTCCTTTTTTGTACAGTTTCTAGTTCTCTGCCAAACTTTCCAACCTTGTCTTTTAAATCTTTGAGCATATTCTCCCTGGTTCTTTTAAAGCCTGCGCCTGACAACTGCCTGGCTTGAGCCCCTGTTGGCTCTCCTGCTGTTGTCCGTTTTCCCCAGTGCACAGGTCGTCTTGCATACAGCTGGTTACTCTTTATTGACTGCTGGACACTGTATGTCAGAAACTGTAGAGATCATTCAAGGCTCTGGGTGATGTTATCTTTGTCCTAAGACAATGCACTTTTGCTCCTGCTGGGCAAGTGGGCCGGGAGCACTGCCGCTCCAGGTAACCACCACCCAAACAAGCCTCGAGAGCATTCAGAGGTGGGCTACAATACCTGTGAGGGAAGCTCCACATTTCCAAACTCGTGGGGTTTATCAGGGCCCCTCCTTCTAGGAAGCATGTAAAGCATAATTTTTGTTTTTTTTTTTTTTTTGAGACAGAGTCTAACTCTGACTCCCAGGCTAGAGTGCGGTGGCATCAGCCTAGCTCACTGCAACCTCAAACTCATGAGCTCAAGCGATCCTCCTGCCTCAGCCTCCCAAGTAGCTGGGACTATAGGCATGAGACACCATGTCCGGCTAGTTTTTCTATTTTTAGTAGAGACGGGGTCTTGCTCTTGCTCGGGCTGGTCTCAACCTCCTGACCTCAAGTGATCCTCCCACCTCAGCCTTCCAGAGTGCTAGGATTACAGGCGTGAGCCCCCACACCCGGTTGTAATGTACAAATTTTATCTCTTTCACCAAGTCCTATGAGTCCTCCAAATCTCAGCTATAGTGTTTGAAACCAGCAAATGGCCCCAGGGGTAAAGGGTCTAACTGCTGGGCTCCACCTCTCTGGGCCCCAGCTGTCACTTACAGCCTTGACCATTCTCTGATGCTTTCAAATAGATCTTTTAGAAATACATTTTGTATAGTTTTTCTAATTATTTGCAGCAGTGGGGTTGGTCCTAAACAACCTAGGCCAGAGGTGGAAGCTGATATTATCTCCTTTTCAAAAGTCTTATTATTCAGGATGGCTAGAGTTTGAGTGGCATTTGGGTGTAGGAGCAGAAGAGGTGATTGAAAAGTTGGGTGGGGCTGGGCACGATGGTTCATGTCTGTAATCCCAGCACTTTGGGCAGCTGAGGCAGGAGGATTACTTAGGCCAGGAGTTCAAGACTAGCCTGGGCAACATAGTGAGAAACCATTTGTACAAAAAATTTAAAAATTAGCTGGGTGTCTGTAGCACCGGCTACTTGGAAGGGTGAGGCAGAAGGATTGCTTGAGCCCAGGAGTTCAAGGCTACAATGAGCTATGATCATGCCACTGCACTCCAGCCTAGGCGACAGAGAGAAAACCTTTCTCTTCAATAAATAAATAAGAAAAGTTGTGTGGGAGCCAGAAGAAGAATGTCCTTCAATGCTACCCCAAGGAGCTGGGAGTGTATCTTAAAGAAAATTGAATCAGAGGGCGATGTTGCCAGATCTGTT
The DNA here is from genome assembly GCA_963574885.1 of Lepilemur ruficaudatus. Taxonomy (NCBI): domain Eukaryota; kingdom Metazoa; phylum Chordata; class Mammalia; order Primates; family Lepilemuridae; genus Lepilemur; species Lepilemur ruficaudatus. Next base: position 59,362 of record CAUYRT010067286.1, on the reverse strand, counting down.
TTGTTAAGATCATGTTGGGGACAGTGGGCAGACAGGTTAGACTTGGACGGAGTAATTGAGCCTGGAGGAAAGGCAGTGGTGTGCTGGTAAGTGTTTAACAACTGGTTCTCCAAAAACAAAAGTCCAATTGTTAGGGTCTGCTAATTTCTGTGGTGTAAATACTCTACCATGAATGATCTCAAGCTACCAACACAAGATCACTGAATGGGGAGTTGGGAGGGAGGTGCACAGTCAGATCTTGCTGGCTCCAACACCACAAAGGCAGGGAGATTTTGTTGTTCTTTCTTTCTAGAGACAAATCATCCCAACATTTTTCAATTCCAACTTCCCTCCTCTTCAGCCCAAATGGTTCACCCAACAAGTCCCATCCCCCTTGCAGAACACAATCCTTACTGATAAACCCAGTTTATTGGGAACCTTGATGAATCTCAGTGCAAGCATTTTCAGCTGTGCCTCCTAGAGCTGCACTTGTGTCACCCATGCACCATTTGTAAAATTCAGGCGTCCAGCTTTGGGGACACAGATGTGCACCCTGCATTTGTAATGGCTTAATCTCATACTTAGGCTCTTCCACCAACTCTTGAATCCTCAGTGTCACAGCACACACCACACAATACAGGCAGTGCTGTTGTCCAAATGTTAGTTTTTAGTAAGATAATGCTACAAATACTTCAGTTGCTCTTTCTGAGTCAAGGCTAAATATATTAGAACAAAGAGGAGAAAAAAGGACAAGAAATAGTAATATTAAGTACAACCCCCCCATAGTATAAGCCGGTGTCTTCTTTTGATCAGTCTCCATACACTCAGCCCTGCCAGGTAGCCAAGTTAATTTTAACCAAATCCTGCAGCTTCTTGGAAGCTCCCTATGATGGCGGGTCAGGTTGGAAGGCAGCTGTCCTTCTGGGCATCTCTGCCCACCTGGCCGCAGCCCTTTGGCCTTGCTGCCATCAGAGTGGCCACATCCACCATCCTGACTAGTGCAAGGCGGCCAGGAGATGGTGTATGCGCCAACTGTCATCTATCCCTGCTTTATAAGAAGCTTGCTCTCCTCCCAGATCTAAATGGTAAACAACTGCAAGTCCTGTCTGTGGTTCAGAGTCTTTCAAGTTGGTTTTTGCTTCAGCTGTTTATGGGTTTGATGTGGATCCATTCTCCATTCCTTTCCTAGTTATCTTGTGCTTTCAGAGGTACATGTTTGCTCTTGCCTTCTTGGCCTCTATGATTAGCTTTATAATGCCCCTGCAGGCAGGAGGAGAGGGAGAGGGACAGGAAGTCTGAGGAGGGGACAAGAGCATTGCTTACCTGCTGTGTTTTAAGTTACACTCTTGTACAGATCTCCTTTAGTCCTCAGAACAGCTGTGCAAGGTGGACATATGGACACCCATTTCAAGATGGGTATATACTCATGATCACTTCATAGAGGAACTCAATGTTCAGAACAATTAAATCACTTGTCTTGGGCCCTGACTGAGCCAGGATTTAAACCCAGTTTTGTTTTACTCCCCATACTTCAGTCCTGTTAAAGAAGCAGCTGACTTTTTTCCTCTCTGCTTAATTGCATGATTAACAGAAGCAAGAATTACATTTGATCTTATGATGTTTATTTTGGTTTGAACTCACATCTCATAGAGCAATTGTTTAGTTCCTAATTGCTTTAAAATTCAGGGAGGTTTTTAGTAGTAAAGAAAGAATGATTCCCAAACCTTACATAGGTTCCAGGGAAAGCTCTTTACCTGGTTATGGACTGGGGTGACCAATTGCCCTGGTTTGCCCAGGACTTTCTTGGCTTTATTACTGAAAATTCCACATCTCTGCAAACCTCTGAGTCCCTGAAAAACTGGGATAGTTGGTTATTCATATAAACCCATAAAAGGCGCTGACACCTCTAGTGGCTGGTACTGAAAATTGAAGGCACAGTTAACTGTTAATCTTTGTGCATTGCTAGTTTAACTTGCTTTTATTTTCAGATATATGATCCATTTTATCAGATAGATAGATGGATGGATAGATAAATAAATAGATCAATAGATCACACAAGAGTATCTAAAAACCTTAGTGAGTTTGCCACTCAGGAAAAGAGACCATAGCAGATACAATAGTGATCAATCACTTTCATTCTGATCAAGTTAATTTTTAGTTACACCATTCATCTTTCATTTCCTCCAACTATGTAATCAAGATATTGTCAGCACCTAGTAGTAGAAAACTCTTTTCAAATTTGGGTCCTAAAAAGGATTTACACTTTCCATCATCATTGCCTTTACCTTCTCCTCCTCCTCCTCCTCCTCCTCCCTCTCTCCGCATATGTCAGCAGTAAGTAGTGGGACCCACTGCAGAGAGAGGATGCTCTCTGCAGAGGTGAACGACTGCTCCACGGTAACACAGAGTGTGTGCAGGTGGACCCATGGCCGTCCTTGACCCTCCATTCTTACTCTCCTAAGTCCCCAGTCAAACCATCCATCCCTCTCACTTCTCTCTGCGTGACAACCCTTGATACGTCCATAATCCTGGCCTCAGATGGAGAATGTGGTTCCTCCTCCCAGGGAGCGTGGTGTCTTCACTGGGCTTACTTACACTCGTTTCCTGAATTCAGTCTGATTCCTGAACAAGTGTTCAGGAAACAGTTGTTTCCTGAATTCAGTCAAATTCATACACATTAATTTATCACCTAGTGTGAGCCAGTTCAAAACATTTTGGAATGAACTGTGTTTAAGAATAGTGATTTCTTCACAGTATATCACTGTCTGGTTCTGGCAGTGGTTCCAGCATCCTACTTTTCACATTGGAACAATACATAAGACCATGGGCTAACGTTTTAACACAGAGGGACCACTGTACCCACTAGGGGAATGGGGAGGATCGGCTGCCCTTTGAATAACTGCTTGTGGTTTACAGAACAATTCCCCCGCCATGATCTCATGCAGTCTCTATGCCCCCATAGCACAGTGTGGGGCTCTGGAGGCAGACTGTCTGCAGCCAACCCCAGCTCCTCCCCTGATACTGGCTGTCTGGCCACGGGCAAGTTACTTAATCTCTCCATGCCCATTTCCTCTTCTGAAAATGTGAGCAATAATGGTCCTTCCTCATAGGGTTGAGAGGATTAAACGCGATAAACCATGTAAAGCGCTCAGCAGAGTGCCTGGCTTGTAGTAAGCACTGTGGAAGGATCAGCTCTTAGTGTGTCTGTGAACACCTAAGAGTTTGCCAACCTCTTCTTGACACCAACGCAAGTGGGAGCCAGAAAGGAGAAACAGTCTTCTCATTAGGGGCCAACTTCAGTTAGAAACTGGGTCTTCAGACCAATGATCTTATGAGTCTCTTTCTTTGCCCCACTCATATACTATCCAGAGGTTGCAAACCGGTAGCCACAAATGCCATAGATTAATTATTATTATTATTATTATTATTATTATTTTGAGACAGGGTCTTGCCCTGTTGCCCAGGCTGCAGTGCAGTGGTGTGATCGTAACTCACTATAGCCTCAAACTCCTGGCCTCAAGCTATGTTCCTGCTTTGGTCTCTCAAAGTCCTATCATTACAGGCATGAGCCACCATGCCTGGCAGAGTGAATGTTTTATTTGCTTGCTTTAGTGTTTTATTTAATCAGAATACTACACATAATGAAATCAGAATATTTGGTTCTTCTTGAAAAATGAGAAGTTTTGCCTGGGCCTCTGTTCTCTTGTGACAACCATCTGCTGGAACTGACTATGGCAAGCCCTTAATTCTCCACAGTCCCCACCCTGCCCTATCACCCCTCAGACCTTGTGGCTCAATGCCAGAGTCTATTAATATTTCCTCTTGAGCTCACACTGCTCTTTCCCTTGTTTTACAGAAATATGTCTCCAATTTCCCTGTTTCTATCGACAGTGGAAAATGATCCACAGACTCTAAGAACTCCATGACTTTCACAGCACGTGCACCCCTCTGTTCACCTGCTGGCCCAGCAGGCACTAGGCTTACAGCCCCTGCCTCAGAGTGTCCGCATGGCTGCTCAGACAGGCCTGCAGCTCCATGCGACATTTCCCTGGACACTTGCTCAGCAGGGTTTGAGAGCATTTGGTAAGCCAGTGGTAGACATTTTCCTCTCCCATTTTTCGAATGGAATAATAAGAGTATAAGGAGCTTACCTAAAGCCATGGGGAGGGCCTGACAGGATACGTGGTCTTCCGAGATCGTCCAGCCTCTGGCTCCAGACTAAGCTACTGCATATAAAGAAGCATGCAGACAGCACCTGGGCCAAAGTCCCTCCCAGGGTGGAGCTTCCCCTCCTTCCTGAGCACCTAGGAGAGTAGCAGGAGGAGCCCAGCCTCCCTTTCCACACACCCACACAGGGCCGGGCAGCCCCAGGAGGTGGGAGGGCTGACAACTGACATGACACTAAGCCAGGCCCAGCTTCCAGAAGGGTGACTCAGGCTAGCAGAAACCAAACTGGTTTTTACCTGCATAAAACTGAAGGTCACATGTGGGGAACTGAGTTGTACCTTTGTGCCCACTCCAACCCTGCCTGCCATCATCTCATGCACGCATGTATGCATTCATCCAAAATAAATGTGTGCGGACACCCCTCCAGGCATTGGGAACAAGCCAGACAAGGTCCCCTCCCCCAATGGAGGAAGGCAGACAAGAGACGAGTTAACAAATAAACTAACATCATGGGGTGGTAAGCGCTATAGGGGAGATCAGAAGCATGATGTGCTTTTGAGGGACCTAGAGGTAAGTGGCTGTTTTTGAAAAAGTGGTCATGGAAGGCCTCTCTGAGAAGGTGATACTGGAACAGAGACCTGAATGATTTCAGGAAGGGGGAGAATATTCTAGGTGGAGGGAACACAAAGGCAAAGGCCCTTGGGTGGGGATCCTCATGGTTTGTTGGAGCACCATGTGGAGGTCGTGGCTTAGGGAGCAGCAGGATGTCTGTGCCTCTTCCAGTTACCCTCAGGTTCTATACTCGGCCACCACTGTGATAGTGTCCATGAGGCCAGATGCTCTCTCCTCACTTTCTCTGGAAGCAGCTCTAGCTTCATGTCTCCGCACCCTGCCATCAGAGAGCAGATGACTCACTAGTGCTTACAACCACCTGGGCCTAATGCTCCCTACCCTACCTTAAACTTGCAGCTGGCTGGAAGGAGTGAAACACAGACTATGAAACGCTTTATAAATTGTATGCATTTAAACAGGGCCTTGCTGCAGACAATGCCTTAATACACAAGTAAAGTAGAGAGTACGGGGCAGGTCAGCCACTGCTGCCTCTGATCTTGCTACCTTCAATCTGTCACTTCTGACAGGAAGGAGAGTCTACCCTTGCTTGCAGAAGGGCTCATAACTCATAAACTTCTCAAAAGAGGTCTGGTGGGGGCCCTTCACCTTCTCCTAAACCCATAGAGGCCTGGACTCATTCCCAGGGTCTCTCTATTCAACCCACTGGGCCTGAATGGGGCTGGGAGGTGCAGGGAGCCCCAACAGGACAGGCTTCCTGCTGGGTGCTCCTGAATGCAGGGACTTCCCGTGGGGCCCTCACTTCCTTCTCTCTTCCGCCTTGGTTCACCAAGCTAGAACGCCAAGGTCTCTAAGGCTTAGCCGGGAATTTTTGAAGCAGCTTTGGTAGAGAAATGCCTGTTGGCTAAAGAATCAGGAACTAAAGTTGTAAACCTGGAAACTTTTGTAAATGACAACTTTGTAAACCTAGAAAGCTGGGCTTTAGGGCAGCCTGGGAACCTGCTGGGAAAGCCCATCATGTCATCAGAGTGCTATGCTTATTTGTTATGACAACAGGAGGACAACTTGGTGAGGTGAGGTCTGGTGGACGGAGGTTCAAAATCCAGCCTCATGAACTACAGCTGCGTGATCTTGGTAACATCTGTAAAATGAGGGTAAGACTATAGCCTTATGGGCTTGTAGTGAGGACTGAGCCAACAAAGGTAAGGTGCCTGGAACACAGTCAGTATTATTTAAGTATTCGCCATTATTGTCACAGAGTATGGGTTTGATTTCTTCTCTGGGGAGCTAGGGGCCTGGCTAGTCTGGGGTCAGTCATGAGAGAGCAAACTAGAGACTAGGCTTGTAGTGAAGGCCAAAGGATTACAAGTTGATCAGTGCTCATGGCTGGGGATTTCCTGGTAGCCCCGACACTAGGCATGTCCACGGTAAAAGGACCATTTATGGGCATCTCTAACCCCCTAGTGACTGGCCCAACCCAGAACTCTCATCTCCAGGCCTTCCCACCTCTCCTCCCAGGCTGCAAGGCTCTGAAGGGACCAGTGGCTTGGCCTAGGCCACTCAGAGCTTCTGAGAAGCCTGACGCCCAATGTCCCAGAGATGAAGACTGCGAAAAAGAGAGAAAACTGTCGTTGAGGGGCTGGGGAATTCCAGGTGGCCAGGGACCATTGGCCATGGGGAGGAGATCCTCAAGAACTCTAAGGAACCCCAACTCCAGTGACAGTGACTGATCACTCACTGACCTGCCAGCCTGAGACATGAGGAAGAAGGAGAGGAAGGAAGGGGAAAAGGAAGGGTTGGAGCAGGAAGAACAAGGGGAGGGGCATCAGGAGAGGAGGAGCAAGGTTCTGAGGTTGAACACTACTAGAACCCCTATCTTGGGCTGAGACAGTCCTAGATAATGTCCCCTGGCAGGAGAGACCCAAGGGTCTCAAAGGGAAGTCATACTGTGGGAACGGAAGTCTGGACCATAGCTGGGCTCAACATCAGGGCCCCTGTGTGCTGTGGGGAGACTAACAGCCGGGGACAGAGGCGCATCCTGCTTCCTGCTGGTTTAGGCACATGAGGCCAAAGTAACGAATCTCGGTTTTGGAAAGAAATGGGAGCGGTTTTACAGCTCTGATGACTGTAAACCCTTGAGTTGTTTGCCACTGTCATAGATAAACCTAAAATCCTTACAGAGTCCATAAGAGGCTGCCTGGCCTGGCTCCAGACTCAGTTTGTAAAACAACCCCTTTTGTTCTCTGAATTCCAGCCACACCATCCTTCTTTTGGTTCCTCAAATTCACCTCTTCCTTCTGCCTCAGGACCTTGGCATAGGCTCGTCCTCTGCATGGAACACCCTTTCCTCCCCTGCCACACTGACTAGTCAGCTATTCTCACCCTTCAGACGTCGGCTCAGACGCTTCATCTGCGTGGTCCTTCTGTGCAATATTTGCCTCCTCGGGCAGGTCACAGCAAGGAACATGTCCGTTTTGTTCTCCGTTATATTCCTAGATCATAGCGTGGGACTAGGACTAGGCCCAGAGAGAAATGAATGGGAAACTGCCACCCACATGCTCGCTCTCTCTCTCTCACATGCTCGTACATTCTCTATAGATGAGTGCAGCTCCTGAGCATAACTTCATAAGTGATTGCACATTGATATCACAAGTTCACATCAGCTGAGGTCACGATAGGCAGAATCTGCTTAGCCCCTGATCTGCTTGTCTGAGAACTGCCCCCAACACCACCACTAGCACTCACAGGGCAGGTCAGGTATACAGGTGCCTGACCTTGTCCCTGGGCCATGGTTGATTGAGTCTGTCGGGGGCAGCTCCTGCAAATGAATCCACTGCCAGGAATAAGGAACTGGAACTCACAGAGGCCAGGTGGTGTGTAACTGCTCTCAAACTGAGGACTCCTAAATCCATAAGCTTTAGGGTGGCCACCTTCCACAGGTGCGCAGAGAAGCAGAGAGCCATTCTGCAGAGAGAGAACAAAACACAGACGCAGAAATTAGAACGCTGTGGCCTTGGATGGGGAGACAATTACGGCTGCCTGAATTTCTCCTGACTTTCCTGTTCCCAGAGCACGTCTCTCACGAGGTCCAGCTGCACCTCCCATCGCTGTGTCGTGTCTCACAAGTTCCCCATTACCGCCGACGCTAGCTCAAGCACGTCTGTCTCCTGCAACCAAAGCCTTACTTAAGGAATTCTACAAAAGCCAACAGGCAACACATAGGGAACTGAGGAGTCAATAAAAATGAAAACATAGAAGGCAAGAACCCGGTAAGTCACAGGTTGACAAGAGTGAGGGATCTTTTGCCACGTTGGCATAGTTCCTTTGAAGTCAAGAGGCTCATCGAGAGGACTCTGTTTGTTCAGTGGCAGGTGTCTATGGTTCTGTCTGCCCAGCACCTGGCCTCATGTTGGCGAGCAGCTTCTCCTTTTCTCACTCCCAACATTCTTTAAACCCCTTTATTGAGGTATAAAAAGCTGTACATATTTAATGAATACATCTCAATTAGTTTGGGGATAAGTACGCACCTGTGAAATCAGCACCATCGAGGCCATAAACATATCTGTCACCACTCAAAGATTCCTCTTACCCTTCTATTATTACTATTATTATTATTATTGGTAAGAACACTTGACATAAGACCTACCCTCCTAGCAATTTTATTATACAATACAGTATTGTCAGTAATAGACACCATGCTATAGAGTGGATCACCAGAACTTATCCAGCTTGCATAACTGAAACGTTGTACCTTTTAACCATACTCCTCCATTTTCTTTTTTCCCCAGCCCCTGGAAACCACCATTTTACTCTTTTCTTCTATGAGTTTAACTATTTTAGACTCTACATATAAGTGAGATCATGCACTATATGTCTTTTTATGTCTATCTTATTTCATTTAGCATAATGTCCTCCATGTTCATTCATGTTGTCCCAAATAGCAGAATTTATTATTTATTATTTCATTTATTTATTTATTTATTTATTTAGAGACATGGTCTCACACTGTCACCCCAGCTGGAGTGCAGTGGCGTCATCATAGTTCACTGCAACCTCAAACTCCTGGCCCCAAGCAATCCTCTTCCCTCAGTCTCCTGAGTAGCTGGGACTACAGGCAAGTACCATCATACTTGGCTAGTTTTTCTGTTTTTTGTAGAAATGGGAATCTCACTATGTTGCCCAGGCTTGTCTTGAACTCCTGGCCTCAAGCAATCCTCCTGCCTTGGCTTCCCAAAATGTTGAGTTTACATGTGTGAGTCAACGTGCCTGGCTTCCTTCTTTTTTAAGGCTGAATAATATTCCATTGTGTGTATATGCCACAATTTCTTTATCCATCAATCTGTCAATGGACATTTGGGTTGGTTTCATATCTTGGCTATTGCTGCCAACACCAACAACCTTACCCTGTCCTCAGCCACAGAACCTTGGGCATGTGACTCAAGTCAGATAAATTCAAATCTTCCTGATATTGTTCAAGCTGAAACTGAAGGAAGAAGAGCAGTTCCTCTTCCTTTCACAGTGGCAAAACTGCAAAACATGAGATGGTAGAGCTGTCAGCTAGTTCAAGGTGGGATTTTTGTCACTTGCAACAACCATTAACCCTAACAAGAGTCCTTCCTAATGTACATTTGCCCCATCAATGCTTCCTCCCCACTGCGTGCCAGGTCCAGTGTTAGATCCTGAGGACACCAAGGTACATGTGTATTTTTCCTCATGGGAGTCATAGTCTTCACAGCTCCAGAAAACATCACAGCATAATATATGCAAGGATGAAGGAAGCACAGGGCTTTGTGGGAGCACAGAGGAGGGGTACCCAACCCAGGCTTGGAAGTGAGGTCAGGGGAGGAAAATGGGGGAAGAGGAAGGAAGAGAGCTCCCAAAGTAAGAGAAAGACTGGCTGGGGGATTCAGTGATTTCTAAGTAAGTCATCAGAGCTCAAACGTAACTTTCAAGGGGAAAAGCAATGGGAGGAGCCTCCAGGGTAGCAGGGGCTCCTGGCCTCCTGCTTAATATCCCTTCACCTTGTCAATGCCCTTGGGCTTGAGGCAGAGTTGGGGGCTCCAAAATATCCAACAAAGGAGATTTAGGGTGACAATCTGGTTGGAAGTGGGGGAAAGGCTAGCAGCTCTTCAATTTCCATTTCCCCTCACGTTGTTTTCTTGTTCAGGAGAAGGGGACATGGAGGGCTGATGAGTATCTCTACTGATTGTTTCATGTAACACCATGGCTGGGCCTGTGGAAGCCCTGCCTCAAATGTTGCTGACCTGAACTAGATTCCTTGTCTGAGGCCAGGGGCTCTCATAGGGAAAGTAGAAGCATTCAGACCATGGGATCTTGGAGTGCATCAGAATTCCTGGAGAGACCAAGCTCAAGCCCGTCCGTGCTCAGTAACAGGAACGTGTGATTAACCTGTGGTCTGTTAATGAAGGATTGCATCATTGGGGAAAGGAGGCTGTGCCCAGAAACAAAACAACCCAAAGTCTAGGGTTGCCTCAGACCTAGAGACTGCCTCAGTTGGCTGGATTCCAGGGCTGGAGGCCAGGTCCATGGACTTATATGTCAGGAGAGCCTGTTCTGTTCTGCAGCAAAAACACAGGGTGCACACCTAATCCAGACTGGCCTCTCTGCCTCTCCAAGTAGGAGGCCTGAATGACAGAGAATGATTTTCACACATGTACACAGAGCCTAGCATACAATGGAGGTTAGCATGCAGGGCATTTACTGGGAAGTTATGGCAGGATCCACACCTGTGCGGATGTGGAGAAAGAAGGCTTGAGAGAAAGAGGAGTTGAGCTGCAGTGCAGTTACAACACAGGCCTCAGCCTACTCCCCAGGAGTTCTGGAGCTGGAGTGGCCCAGGCAAGGGACCCAGGCCTTTGTGTACCCACATTGACTAGAAACTGGATGCAGGCTTCCCTTGAGTAAGGAATGTGACCTCTTTAGCTACATGCCATGGGTGTGGGTAGGGGTGGGAATCCATGCAGCTCACTACAGCATCTATGACAATACCAGTGACAGCTGTCATGCCATCACAAGAACTACCCAATTGGATTTTCACAACAGTCTTCAGAATGTATTATTATTATCTTCATTTTACAGATGAAGAAACTGAGGCACAAAGCTGTTTGACTCCGAGACACTTAGCCACCATAGCGTTTCCTTTATGAATAAAGCACTAGCTATGTAATCAGGAAATGTCAGTTCAGAAAACCTTAACTTCTCGTTTATCTATACACTGTCCCTTAGACAAGTCTTTAAACCTCTCTGAGATTCAATTTTCTCAGCTCTAAAATGAAGATTATAATGTTTGAGCAATCTTTTACTTCTCTTATAGAATTGCTGCCAAAATCAATTAGAAACAAGCCTGTGTATATGGGTGTGCTTTCTGAACTGCTAATCCCTAGGCAAATGTAAGATAGAATTCTTATTACACATGAAAGGCAGTACATGGTCTTAGAGATGGCAGCATAAGACCTCCCAAAACGTCTATGAATGGTGAGGATGCTTAGCCTTTTGGTTACTCCAACTGGCAGAGGCCAAATGCAAACATCTCTGTTTGGTAAATGGAGAGACAGAGGTATCAGGGAAGTTAGTAGGCAGAAATCCATCCAGAAATTAATTACAGTTCCTAGGATCCATGTCTAACATAGGGACTTAGTGGCTCTGATGGCACAACAGAAACCAGAGGCAGCCCACCCAAGAGGATGTGGACTCCTGGAGTGGGACAGGAAGGAAGCAATACACGTTCACTGATTTCTTGGATGGTTATTCTTACTTTTACCCAGATCTCCTATAGTAAGCAGAACAGTGCTCCCCTCCACAAAATGTCCATATCCGACTATGTTAGGTTACATGGCAAAGAAAGAATTAAGGTTCCAGATGAAATTAAGGTTGCTAATCAGCTGACCTTAAAATAAGAAGATTATCCTTGCTTAACTGGGTGGACCCAATCTAAGGAATCACAAGATTCCTTAAAAGTGAAAGAGAGCAGCAGAAGCGATCACAGTAATGAGATGTGAAAAGGACTCAGCTGCCACTGTTGCCTTTGAAGACAGAGGAAGGAACCACAGCCAAGAAATGCAGATGGTGCTAGAATGTAGGAAAAGCAAGGAAGTAGATTACCTCCCAAAGGCTCTAGCAGCCCAACTGACACATTGATTTTAGCCCAGTAAAACATGGAAGACAATAATCTTGTGTTGTTTTAAGCCACTCAGTTTGTGGTAATCTGTTATAGCAGCTGGTGGGAAACTCATATACCCCTCCTCCTTTGGGGATCATTCTCCTGCATTTTGAAATATTCTTTAAGTGCTTTTTTAGGAGGGAAACTCATTCGTTGTTTATCTGGAAATGTCTTTATAGTGTATAGAAAGATAGTTTTGATAGGTGCACAATTCTATATTAACAGTTATTTTTTCTCTCAGTATTTTGAAGATTTCATTCAACTGTCTCCTTGCTTCCATTATTTTTGAGAAATCAGCTGTCATTCTACATGAGAAATAATTTCTTTGGCCTTGGTGATTTACATATTCATTACACTGCATCTATGTGTGAATTTTTGTTTATTTATCTTTCTTTGTATAATGTTTCCAGGATCTGTGGATTCATCCATTTATCAGTTCTGAAATATTCTCAGACATTAACTCTTATGTATTGTTTTCTCTCCATCTCTCTATTTTCCCCTGAGGGGCTGTGATTATACGTATGGTCTTATTTTATCCTCACAATGTCTTAACATGGTTGTCATATACTGAAATGCCTTGTTTTAATGTTCTGCATTCTGTGTAATTTTTTTTTTGGACTCTTTCAGTGCAATTGTTGGCCTTTAACTATATTCATTCTGCTGTTTAAGCCTAGCCACTTGCATTTTTATTTCAACAACTATGTTTATTATCTAAAAGCTCAATTTAATTCTCTCTCAAATCTACCAGCTCATTTTTCATTCTTGTCTCTTGCTAATTTTTTAATTCAATTTTTTAGTTTAAATCGTTCAAAAGTTATTTTCAATCCTGAATCTCTGATAGATTTGGTTTCTGAGGGTCTCAGTTTGTTATTTTTGTTTTAGACTCTGAGGTTCCTGCATTACTGGAACCATTCCATATCTGAAGTTGGAGATTTCAGAGATGAGGTCAAATTCCCACCTGGGACTTTGAACCCCACTTAGTGATAACTTCAAAACTCTCAAAAAAAAAAGGGGGGGGGGAAAGGAAAAGAAATAAAGGTCACATTAAACTATTTATAATATTAACCTTCTAACACAAAATGTAATAATATAGCTCTGTGTTAAGACAGGTATAAGCAGTAAACAAATATTTTGGTTAAAGCAGTTATTATAAAACAAAGATTCTTAGCATAAGAGGGTTTTGTGGATAAACTTCATGGGGTCTAGGAACTCATTTGAATTTTATGTTCTAGGACGGGCTCATTTAGGGGATAAGGATCCATATCTGAAAAGAATATGTAATCTCAAAAATCTTAATAATTACTAGTCTGGGGAAGTGTCAAATATAAAAACAATCTCTAGGTTATTATTTTATATCTTTATTCACTATCTCTTTGTTGTTCTTATTCCTAGACCATTCCTTTATTTAGCTTCCAAGAAAAACCCTTCACTTATTTCATCACATGTGATTTTAGAGTCATACATATTAAAAAGAAAAATATTATTTATAAAATTCCAGTAGATCAGTTAGCAAAGGAAAATGTGCAAAAAGTAGACAGAAAATAGAAATATAGAAAACACTTAACTTTCATCATTAACAAGGGAATCATAGCTAAAATAAGGCATTTACATCTAATGAATTAGCAATAGGAGAAGCACCCTTTCCAACACTGTGAGATTGCAGTGAAATTTGATGCCAGTGACTCTTTCAGAAGGCGATTGAGTGACATGTATCAAAACCCGTAAAAGTACTACTAATCTGTGATCCATTAATCCCATTTCAGGAAATATTGCAATGTAAAATAATTCAAAGGATAAAAACCATATGATTATTTCAGCATAGATGAAAATAGCAAAACAAAAAAAAAACATCAATGTGCAAGAAAGAAAAATTAATAATGCTACATTTATGGAAAATTATCTAGCTATTTGAAATGTTTAATTTTGAAGACTGGGTAGTAAACATGAAAATGTTTCTGATACTCATAGTGTCATCTCACCCAACTGAGGATCAAAAAAGGGAAGGAGATTTCTGAGGTGCACAGTTCTTAGAAGATACAGAACTGGAATGAAAATCTCCTCCTATTTAAAGAAAGTTCTGAGCAAATGGTTATGCCTCATGATGGGATGACCATATTACATGAGTGGCAGACTGGGAAGCCTGTGACTCCATGTCCAGAGTTTACATGTCTGATCAAACAATTCTCACACCAAATTTGCCCTGACACACTGAATGAGCAACATAATGATTACTGAGCAGGATGATAAGTAAGCCCAAAAGTTCACGGTTCTCATGAGAGACAGTGTAGAATCAGCATGGTTTTAGGACTTAGCTGGAAATGATAGGGTTTTCTTTTCACAGAATCTTCAGTCATCCACGATGCCAACAGTAGCTCCTGACGTCATAATTCCCTGAGTCATCGTCATGTTTGTCAGCCTACTCCCTCTTCCCAATTGCATCCACCATCTTCATGCTTCTGCATAGGTTCTCCCTCTACCTGCAATGCCTTCTAGCCAGAAACTCAACTGCCCTTGAGCCAAGCTTTAAGGCCACATCCTCTGAGAAGCCTCCCACATGCATCCTCCATCAGCGTTAGAGCTTCCTCCCAGGCTTCCCTTGCCTTTACTTTTCTTTCTACCTTGCTATACTGTTTCATGGTAACTTGTGATTCCATCTGTTTTCCCACAGGGACTGGGAGTTTCTCAAAATCAGAACCACATTTAATTCATAGAAAAATGGATCAAATGTGGGATTTGGAGTTGGACAAACCTAGTTTTAAATTTCAGCTGCATCACTTACTAGCTATGAGACCTTGGTCAAGTTATTGGGCCTTTCTGAACTTCTGTTTCTTCATCAGTCTAATGGGAGTCAAAGAGAACCTGTTCATAAGGCTATTTGGCACATACTAAGTGCCCACTAAATGTTTACTATATACTTAGGCTTGTGAGCCACTGGAGTAGACCAAGACCAAAGTCTTTTGACTCCCAGCTCAGCACCACACCTTAGGAACCAGGGGGAGGTATACGGAGCTCAGAACACCCCAGCACCTTAAGCAAGCAAGACTCCAATTCTGGAAATCACCAGTTACTTTTCCTATCTCCTTGAAGCCATCTGATGTTGGGGAAATCCCTTGGCACACCTTTTTTCCCCCAAAATGAGTAGGTCTAGGAATAGAGACTGTGGGGGCAGGAAGAGTCAGATCCTCTGACCACTGCCCAGCCTCTCCTCCCTCCCTCATCAGACAGTGAGTCACTGCTAACATCATCCGGAACACCCACTGGTCCTGGAGCCGGTGATCTCACGATGTGAAGAAATTTTCTTTCTGAGAAGCATCTCTTCCAGGTTACCAAAGGTTCATCTCCTCTGCCAATGCCATTGCTCTGAACTTTATTTAGCAGTCACTCCTCAAGTGACCTACTAATCTGGACACTCACCTCACCTTTGTGCTACTGAGAAGATTAGTGACATTTGTCAGGAACTTCCTTGACTTCCTTCCTCAATGTTGCAGTAGAACTATACATAGCACCATGTAATGATAAAAGTCACTTCATCTAAAATCAGACTGGACCCAGATGTGAATCTGGATTCTGTCTATTATTAGCTGAGTAATCTTGGTCATATCTCTTAATCCCTCACCACTTACCTGGGCCACTTATTTGGGAAAAATTGATTAAAAAAAAAAAACAAAAAAACCTCCTGGATATCAGGAGGATTAAATAAAATATGGTGAAATAACCAAAAACCTTATAGGTACTCAACAAATATTATTGCCCACCTCTCCTTCCTTTCTATCCCTGAAGTTCCAGCTATTGATGGACATTTCCCCCATGATATGTGTATGACATTCAGAATGTCCAAAACAGAATCCATCAGCTTCCCACTCTGCCCTCAAATCTCCCCCAAAAGCCTCATCTTCCTTCTGGTTGCTCTATTTCTATTGATCGCATGACACTTCTTGTATTAGTTCCCTATTGCTGCTGTAACAAATCCCTGCAAACTTAGTGGCTTAAAACACAAATTTATCATCTTGCAGTTCTATAGGTTAGAAGTCTGATGCAGGTGACAGTGGGCTAAAATCAAGGTGTCAGCAGGGCTGAGTTTCTTCTGGACTCTAGGGGAGAATCCATTTTCTCACCTTTTCCAGCTTCTAGAGGCCGCCCACATTCCTTGGCTCATGGCCACATCACCCTGACCTCTTCTTTTATCATTGTGTCTCCTTCACAGGCTCACCCCTTGCCTCCCTATCATGAGGACCCTGTGGTTACACTGGGCCTACCTGGATAATCCAGAATAAGCTCTCCAACCCCAGATCCTTAGTTTAATCTCACCTGCAAAGTCCCTTTTTTCTATGTAAGATGACATGTTGATGGGTTCCAGACATTAGGACATAGATACCTTTGGGGCCATAATTCTATGTGCCACACTTCTCCCAGACTCCCAGGCCTGTGACAGCAGGACCATCTGTACTTCTCCTTCTCCATTCCAGTCCCACATCTCTTCACAGGGTGTAGCAATAGCAAAGAGGTTTCTGGTCATTGCCTACTCTGATCTGCTGGTACAGGCTTCCTTGAGTATAATGCTGAGAACCATGAGTCTCTGATCCCAAGAAAGACTGGTCTGATCAACTGGTCATGTCTGCTGTGGTCATGGAATGATTCGTGCACACAGCACAAGTAGTGTGCATCTCCATCTCAGGTCCTGATCTGATCTCTCCTTCCCCTGCACGTAGGCCTCCCCTTCTCCAGTTAAAGCTCCTTGTCCAAACAATTGCAATAGCTCTGTGTGGATGGAATTATGTCCCTCCACAATTCATATATGGAAACCCTGATCCCTAGTGTGGCTAATTTGGAGATAGGGTCTATAAGGAAGTAATTAAGGTCAAATGAGGTCATAAGGGTGGGGACCTGATGGGATAGAATTAGTGTCCTTATAGGAGACATAGAGACACCAGAAGGCTGGCATTGCCGCTGTCCCCATACAAACATCAAAGAAAGGCCACAGGGAGAAGGCAGCTGTCTGCCAGCCAGGAAGTGGGCCCTCCCCAGACACTGAACCCTGTCATACCTTGATCTGGGACTTCCGGCCTCCAGAAGTGTGAGCAAACACATTCCTGGTGTCTCAGCCCCAGCCTGTGGTATTTCATTATGGCAGTCAGAGCTAAGATGGAAATCTCTCCTCTCCCTGCAGTGCTGCCAGCTCCAGTCAGCCTTCTACGCCATGGCCAGATCTCTCAGAGCAGTGCTTTCTATGTGGTGGCATTTGGACCCGTGCCAGTTTTAAGAGTGAGCCAAATGAAATGAGAAAATTGAGAGCCCAGTGTTTGATATTTAAATATGTCGGAGTGCTGTCATCAACTCTGCTTTCTGAGAGGTCTCATGGAGGGGATAAGGAAATGTAAAAACAGCCTTTCTTTTAATAATGGTTATAGTAGGTGCAACTTGTTATTTTTATTAATGTCCTTATAAAAATGGAAAGTTGGTTTCCCACATTTAAAAAAAGACTCCTGGCATGAGCTATTAAGATATCTGTGAAGAGCTGTTTTAAATCATAGCTCTGATCAGATCAGGACTCCTGCCCCAACCTTAAAATGCAAATGCTCCTTTTCCAGGCAAGGGAGAACGTCTGCTCCTCATGCCCCTCATCGCCATCACGCCTTCATCCCTCCCTGCCTTCCCATGGCTCTAACCTCCCACTCCCTGCTTCCTTGGGCTTGCTTTGCCCTCTCCAACACCTATATATTTACCTGTTGAAACCCTGGCCAACCCCCAAAGCCCATATCCAACCCTGTTTCCTTCACAAACCTGTGGGAAACCAGAATACGCCACCCCAAAATGTTCTCCTTTCACATAAGGATTGTTCTGAGTTGCAGGCAACTAAAGAGAAGCAGATGCCGGAAAGCCCTCTGCCCTCCCTCCATTTGCCCAACAGCAGAACACACGTTCCCCAAGACTGCAGGTATCCTGCTCTCCTGGCCCTTCTACCAGGGAGCACAAAGGTGTCCCACTGAATACAGCTTTAGACTCATCAGCCTAGAGATGGCCCCCAAGGAATTCACATGAACAAGCTTTACAAACCAGCCTTTATTGTAATATATTTCCTTGCCTTCCCACAAGTCACTGCCCCTGGAGACTCAAAGTCCTCTTCATTTGTCTTGTCACTTCTCTGAAAGCTGCTCTTTATTGAGATGCCCTATAAGCTAGAATTCAAAGCCACCTCTGAGAACTACCCAGTCTCTGGGTGTCCTCCATGCATTTATGAAATACGCATGTTAATAAATATCCATTTGTTTTCCTCTTGTTAATCTGTCTTTTGTTACAGGGGTCCACTCCAACTAAGAACTTACAGGACTAAAGAAAAAATTATTTTTCCTCCCTTACAAAGCCTTCCTGATCTTCCAGGCATTTGAAATCTCTCCCTCCTCACAGGCTGTTTGGAATTTCCTTGTGGCATTTAAATCTGGGATTGTTTGAGCTTAGACATTTTGCTAAGAAGGAGCATGAATATACAGTGATTACAAACACAGCTTTCTGTCACAAAAGTCTGAGTTTAATTCTTGTCTGCCCTGCTTACTAACTGGGATACGTTACTTAACTTCTCTGGGCCTCAGTTTCTTCACCTGTGTGATGGGGTAATGAAAGTGCCTCCTTGGTGCTGTAGGAGATACAGTTGCAAGGTGGCCACCAGGCCAACTTCACAGATGGGAGGCCCAAGGCCTATCCTTCTATGTCTCCCTCAGTGGCCAGCACTTGGCCTGCCATGCTCCTGTCCTCATCTTGTCATTTGTCGCTTCTCTTGTGACTAGCACCAGACTCAACTAGTACCTGTTGGTCTGAACACAAATGCATCTAACCTCAAATTGATCTCCAGTTTTCCAGCTTTTAATAAAGAACAGAACATTAGGGCAGAATGCTCCTTCTCCAAATGGCCTCTCTCCCTCTCTCTTCCTTGGCTTTTTCACCAGCCCCTATGAAAGAACCTCCCCTTGATTTCTGTTCATTTTCTGAGCCAATTCTTCAGCTTCCCATTGATTCTGGGAACAGACCTGATAATTTTTTTCAATAGATTGAAATACATTTTTTTCAAAAAAATTTCAATCAATTTCTGTTTAAATTGATTGAATTTAAACAATCAATTTGTTTAATTGTTTGTTAAAACAATTAACAACATTTCCATTACTTATCCACAGAAAGTTGACTGATGCACCCGAATCTACCAACAGTTGACATGTCATGCTAATCTTGTCAACACTTCGCATGCCATTTACATTTGTGTTTCCAAAGTGTGTGATGTGTTAGTATTAATACATTGCTGGTGGTACATGAGATAATTTCAGATCCTAGAACATATAGGAATTTATATTTGAATCATACAACTATGTGTTTGTTTTAAGATGCAATAGAAATAAATACAGTTAGCATATTAAGCTTGTGATTTCATGGATATCAGTGCCCAAGAGGAGGCCAAAGTGGGCAATCCCTATTCAAATAGGTATAGAATTATACAAGTGTTCACAGTTAGTGGCTGTTTTATTTTCTATCCATCAACTAAACATGCTTTCCATTTGGGGATTAACTTTCCACAGGTCATGTCTAGGTAGGAGATAGGGCTTTGCCTTCCATTTCATAACCAGAAAGAACCAAGACTCCCTTCCTCCTGCCTGGATAGTGAGGAGGGTTTGGGCACATGGGCAAAGATAGGCCACATGGATGCTTCTCCTGAATTTGAAGAAGTGACACAAGGACACAGAAAGCATTGAGTCATCTGTGGTGATGGAGCAGCAGCTGCTAGCTCGATCCCTCAGTTTATGGGTGAGAATTTTGATGTTATGAATCTCCATGAGATTCAGGATATTGAAGTAATTTGTCCAGGGTCACACAGCTATTGAGGAGTAGTGTTCATACTGGGACAAGACCTTCTCCTCCCAGTCCTGGGCTGTGACCACTACACCCCCCCACAGGAGAATAGCAGACGTGTCACTGTGAGTCAGCCACCACATGAGCACTCCCCAGACATGCTGATGCTAAGCTGGGCTCTAAGCCGCAAGGTAGAAACCGGGAAAGGAGCATGGCCTCATTGAGAAGAATGTGAGAGTGCTGGCTCAACTTTCTACCACAGGCATAAGGTCAGCAAACTGCACCAGCCCCACAGGTTCTGTGGAGCAGGAGGAGAAATAACAGAGAGCTTTGGCTTATGGATGCTGTCATGCCCAGGCCATTTCTGTTTACTACAACTCAGCAGATGTGGGAAGAGGCAGTGCAGATGGTAGCCTGCCTCCTCACATCTCTTTTAGCATTCTTCCAGCTTGTCCCTGCAGAGCCCAGAAAGTAGAAGCCATATTTCTCAGACTCCCTTGCAGCTAGACTTCCAGATGTGACTTCAGTTCTGCCAAGCAGACACATTCTTGGAAGGCCTAAATTTGAAATGCATTATTTGGGGGAGAGCCATCCATTTTTGTAGTTCAGGTTTTAGCAAGCACAGCATGCTTATGGGGTATCTTTATGATCTCTAGACACATGTTTCTGGAGCCAACAGCTACATGATCCCTGCATTGGATTACCGTGCTGTGAAGCTGGAGCCAGCAATGTAACAGCATCTTCCCGACTGTGACAGAGATGATGGCTCCCAGTAAGCCAGCTCTGCGGTGTTCCTCTGGGGACTATTCTTGGATGTCCAGTCTAAAGCCCATTGCTCTGGTCCCCTGGCTGATTCTGTAAGTGCCTAATTCTCTATATGAAAACATTTCCCAATTAAACCAGCTAGAGTACTTGCTATTATCTGTCACTGAATCCTGCCAGATAAGCCAACGTTTCACCACTTTGCTTATCTCCACGCTTTAGCACATGTTCTTGGCTCTGTCTAAAAACCCTCTTGCCCTGACCCTGCCTGGATAACTCCTCCCTTTCCCTCAACACTGGGCCCAAACATCACCTGTTCCTTGAGGCCTTTACTGCCTGTCTCTCGCATGAGTTAGTCCTTGCTCCTCTTCATCCCTGTGCACTCTATGTTTCTCTCCTTTTCCCTCTTCCTCTTCTTCTTCCTCCTCTCTTCCTCCCTTCCTTTCATTCTTTCTTCCCTTTTTTCATTTATTCATTTATCACACATGTATCAAGTACCCACTACAATGTAGTCACCGCAGATACAAATACACAGGGCACATCCCTGTCCCTGAGATGCTTACAGGTTAGTGGAAGAAGTTCCCAACTCACATGCAGTTTAGCAAGTGCTATGCTGGGGCTGATCCAGGCGGCAAGGCTGTACATGGTTTCCCAGAAGGGTTGAGTCCATAGCTGAGCTGTTAAATATGAGTAAAATTAGCCAAGGATATGGGAGAAGAATGATTTTCTAAACAAAGGGAGTGGCAAATGTAAAGACAGAACTTGCAAGAGACTACAGGGTCCTGGGGAACCTGTGAGAAGCTCGCAATGGCAGTTATTAAACATGCCACACAGCCAGAGAGTTGTGAGGGCAATGGAGAAAGGACCTGGGGAGTTGGCAGGGCTCAGAATCTGAGGGGTCTTGTCTGAGCTAAAAGCATGTGGGAGCCATGGAGGAAGAGGCAGAGTAGCACCCAGATGCAGCAGTGTGGACTGAGGTTTAGAACAAGGTGAGACCTCATAGTAAGGAGACTGGCTGGGAGGTTACCTCAGTAACCCGCAGAAAGGTATAAACAGTGGTGCTGACCGTCAGGTGGAGACAAGACCCCAGAAATATTTAGGAGGTGGAGTCAATGGGAATTGATGACTACTGAATGCAGGAGGTGACTATTGAATGTGGAGGGACAATAGGAAACAAGGATATTCTTATTTAGGGGCAGTAGAATCATTCATTGAGAAAGATGATATGAGAAGAGGGAGAACAGATTGTCTCTGAGGGTAGTGAGGGGAGATGTTAATTCAGTCTGAGTTGTGTTGTGTTGGAGATTCAGGTGACACTAAATGGAGGTGTCTGGTGGGCAGTGGGACGTACAAAGCTGGAAGTTGGAAGAGAAGGCTGAAGATAAAGATTTGTAAGTGACGGTTGAAGTCTTGGAGATTCCTGAAAGAGAGTGTGAGGTGAAGGGAAAACCAGCTTTTACATTATTTTGTAATGCCATTTAAAAAAACATATCTGTTCTCCCTGCTGGGTTATAACATTTTTACCTTTAGGTCCCGATTTTCTACAATAGTATCTTGAATGTATTACAATAAGAGATCAGAAAGTGGGAATACATGAGGCAAAAATGAATTAATTAGGTCATTTGAAAAGGGAAGGGCTTTGTAACTATAGCTGAAAAAAAAGTATCTTTGTCGTGATCTCAAAAAGAGGCACAGGTTAAGAGAGAATCAGGAAAGAGGGCGGTAGACTCATGACAAAGGACAATCAGACAAGGGAGGCACTGATCCGAGCCCAAGCCCTGGCCAATCAGGGCACCAGAGAAGATCGCAGGAGCCCCCCAGGGCATGTGTGAGGGCACTCTCCTGAGTGTCCCCCAATCAGTTATGGTCTATCCCCCAGGTATTGCTCCTGGTCTTCCTCTAACCTTAGTTAGAGATCTGTTAAGAATGTAACTTTCCTATGTCTACTAACCCCTGGTGAAGTAAAACTTCCTTTTCTTAGCCCCAAAAAAAGTCTCTTCCAGGCCTCAGTAAGTGTCATGTCTGAAGCGCTAGCCACTTCCCTTTGCTCAGCTCTGAGAATGCCATTGCTTCCTGAGCTGCGTGCAAACTGCCTCAGAGGCTGCCTCCCATCCCCACACAGCAGTGTCTGCTCTGCTTGCGGTGGTTCTGTGATCTATGGGGCTGTGGGCAGGGATTGCAATTGCCTGTCATTGGCCTTGAGATCAAGCAGGTAGGAGAGAGATTGCACTGACCACAGCTTCCCCCAGAGGGCCGCAATGGGATTGAATTGCTGTGAGAACCCCAGCAGCTACTCTGCAAAATCACATGTCTCACAGTGATGATTTGCAAATCCTAAAGCGCTTTCCTCCATCTGCTATTCAGTAAAGCTGTTTATTCCAGCAAGCATTAATCCAATAACATCTATTTAGGCTTGCCATCAACACAACTCCCACAGCACCCTCCATTCCCTTTAGAAGACACAATTTGTTACAAACCCCCACTTTCTCTGCATACCCCTTTGCTCTCCATCAAGTAGTGCTATATTTTTCTGCACAGCCTGTATTACTATCTGAAATTATATCAGTATGTGTTTGCTCAGGTGTTTATTGCTTGTCCCCACCACTAGAATATAAATTTCTTACTATGTCTTATTCACAGATGGATCTCAATGTCCAAAACAGTGTCACATGCATAGCAGGTGTTCAATAGTTATTCCTTAAATAAATGAGTCTATCTAGCTTTCCATTATCTTTCCTATTTCCCCAACTCTTGCCTAGGCTGGGGCCTGGCTGTCCCCTGAGACTGTGCTTCCCCTACAGCTTTCTCAAGGAGAAAGCCCACGCCCCTACCACCCAGATATCTCTGGGCCAGGAGTTGGGGCCAGCATGGGGTCGTCTCTTCACTGACATTTTTGGATTATGACTTTTCCACCCCTTGTGAAACAAAATCCTCAATCCTTTGACGATTGTACTTTTGGCTACTGACCTCCTGGTCATCCCTCTCTATTTAGTAAATATTTGGCACCTGGAACCAAGTCCTCTTCTGCATACTAAACCTCAAGGGATCCTGGTGTCTATCTGGATGCCCAAGGCTGTGACCTCTCCATCCCTTGATTGCTCACTTCCAGTGACCTTCACCTCTACTACCTCCACTTATCCACTTCCAGAGTCACATCACGTGCCTCAGCATCACTCGTAACCTCTTCCCCTCTAAAAAGTACAAATCCAAACATCCTATTCTCTGATCCCAAGGGACAACAGATAGTCTGTGCAGTCTGTTCTCTCCCCGCGTCCGTTATTCCCACTGCTCGTGCACCTCAAGCTCACCGAGGCCTCCAGTCCTCTGACTGCACTCCACTTCCTTGGAGGTCTCCACTTCCTTTCAGTCGCTCGCTTGGACCATTCTCTTGTCAATATTCTGCACCACTTGGCCTCTCCCACTATTATCAAATAGAATCCTATGTAGCACTTATTTCATTTCTATTGGGGAAATTTTAAGCCTAAACCCCTGATTTTTTTCTTTATCATACAAATAATATTGCCTTATAGAGCTGCTAGTCTTCATAATTAACAACCAAACAAAAAGTTCTCAGAGATACAGACAGGTGTCCCTGCTCCCTCACAGCTTTGGTAAGAGAAATGTGGTTCCGCAACATAAACTTGTTCTAAGGATCCATTTGAGAGGCATGAAATCGAGAACAGCCACAGACTAGCACTTTTTTTCCTATGCACTATGAATACCCATTACAATCACAACTTTTCTGTTCTTTGTTAAAATAAATATGCCCTTTCAAGTATTTGAATAAAGGAAACTTGTAAGATACTGAGAGCTTCAGAAATTGTTGTAATGGCCTGTAGAAATAACCCTGAAAAAGAAAACTTCACACATTTTAATTTGCTGTCTTACGTGGCAATGTGTTGCTCTTGTGATTTTAAAACACGTCCACAAATTCTTTGAGACTTTTCTGATTAAGAGATGGACTCTGATTTTTCTCCTTCTGAATGTGGGCTGATGTTAGTGAATAAATAGAACGAGGCGGAAATTATGCTGAATGACTTTTGAAGCTAGAGCATCAAAAGTTATACAGCTTCTTTCTGCCTGGCTCTCTCTCTCTCTCTCCAGACACTCATTCTTGGAACCCAGTCGCCATATTGTGAGGAAGCCCACATGGCATGAAGAGGCTGTTCGAAGGTGTTTTAGCCACCAGTCCCACTGAGGTCTCAGCAGAGAGCCAGCAGCAACCTCCAGACTTGTGAGTAAGGGGGCCATCTGATCACTGCAGGCCTCATCCTTGGAGCTCCTCAGCTATAGCTGGATAAAGCAGAGACAAGATGTCCCCACTGAGCCCTGCCCAGTTACAGATTCACAAGCAGAATAAACACTGTCTTTTTTTTAAGTCACTAAGTTTTGGGGGTGGTTTATTCCACGGCAATAGATACATGAAATATAGATAAATTGACAAATGGAAATAACACTGAAAAAGCATTTCCATATCTTTAAATGGTGTAAATACTGAAAAGATTTCTTGCTAAGTCTAAAGATGGTCATTGACATTTTTCTTTTCTCCCACATGCATCAGGAAAAGATAAAATCATGTGCCTCTACTGCATTTACAATTTTAAAAGAAACTTGAGTACCTTGATTTCATGCCATTTTCCCCAGTGACCAGTAATAGAGTAGAAATTTGAATCCAGACAGGTTTACTCCACAGCCCATGCACTCACCCCCTAACCCATCCCATCCAGCACCCCACCCTGTGTTTCCCAACTTGTTCTTCTCCATTGGGTCCTTCCTATCAGCTTTTACAGTTGTTTGAATCTGTCACATCTTCAATTTCTTCCCTTAGCCCATGTCTCCCTCTAGCTACACCCTTCTCACTGTCCTTCCCTTCACAGTAAAATTTATTAAAATAATTATCTCTATGAGAATGTCACTATGTTCTCACTTTCCACTCACTTCTGAAGACCTTTCATCTTAGCTTTCGCTGAACTACTCCCCTGAAAGTGCTCTAGAGTCTCTTAGCTCCTCAAGTCAATGAACACTTTTCAAACTTTACCAGATTTGATCCACTGCTAATGTTTGACACTGTAGACTCGTGCTCTGAGTGGAACCCTCTAGCTTCCATAACTCCACGTCTCCTGTTTTTCCTTCTGCCTCTGCAGACCTCTCATTCTGGGCCTCAGTTGAAGTTTCTGCATCTTCTGCCTGCCTTTCAAATATCCCTCTCTCCTGGGCCATCTTCTCTCTTAAACTGATCTCTCTCCCCATTCATTTACCATGTAAGTTCAATTACCTTCTTTATACTGGAAACTCCAAAGTTTATATCTCCATCCCAAATTTCTCTCTTGAGCTCCAGATCTGCACACTTAACTGTCCACTGAATGCCTCTACCTGGAGGTTTACATACACCTCAAAACTCAACATAGTCAAAAGCAGACCTTATTGTCTTCCCCTGCAAACTGCCACTTTCTTCTCTATCATTCCTATTCAGTGAATAGAATCACCCTCATCAATGGGATCACCACCTATTAGTAGAAACATCTATCAATAGACACCAAAACTAGAAACCTCAACAATGAGTCCTTCACTCTGCATAAAATAATGCACCAAAGTCGATCAACTCTACCTCCTGATCAGGCCTTAAATCTATTCACTTCTCTTCACCTCCTGCAACAATTGTTAGATACTCATCATCTCTCATCTGGAGTGGAGGGGAGCAACACTGGAGCAGGGAAACACTTGGGAGGCTGTGCCAACAACCCACTTCCCAGCCAGCAGCCAGAAGCAATTATTTTAGGAGGTGAATCTGATCATGCCATTCCCCTGCTCAAAATCATCTGTGGTGCCTCCATACTGCCCTCCTGATAAAGACCAGGTATTTAGCAAACCTCAGTGAATTTCATGATCTGAATGTACTCTTAGCTCAAACTACTTTTAGCTCCTTGGAGTGAATGAGCAAAAGCTTCCCTTTTCTCATTTTATTCCCCTCAGCTAGAAAGTCATTAGAAATGCTGGCTTTTTAAGTACAAGGTAGTTTATAGCCAACGTTATTACATTGTCATAATAAATATTCAAGTCTATGATATCAGAATGTGGGTGATGCCCTCTAGAGTTACACGGTGTAAAACCTGCACATCTATATGAAGTGGCCCAACAGCTTCATGTTCATCTGAGTACAGTCATCTGCCACATAACGATGCTTTGGTCAACGAGGAACCACATGTAAGATGGTGGTCCCATGAGATTATGATACCGTATCTTTTACTATACCTTTTCTATGCTTAGGTATATTTAGATACACAAATCCTTACCATTGTGTTACAGTTGCCTACAGTATTCAGTACAGTAGCATGCTGTACAGGTTTGCAGCCTAGGAGCAACAGGCCTTACCATGTAGCCTAGGTGTGTAGTAGGCTATGCCATCTAGATTTGGGTAAGTATACGATGATGTTCATACAAAGATGAAATTGCTTAACAATGCATTTCTCAGAATATATCGCTGTCATTAAAAGACACATGACTGTACACAGAAATAAAAATGTCAAAGCCCCTGCCCCTTAGGAGCTCATCGTTTGGTGCCATATAATAAGAACACTGATAAAAGGATTTACACCCACCCACTGCCATCAGGGTTACGTGGGAAGTGGGAATGGGCTCTTCTCCACCCATATTCTCTTGTCAGGATCTCTTCAGAACAAGAGTACCCATCCTTTTCATCAAGTGATTGTCCAGGTTCAGGGAGTACTGTCTATAAGGTAAAACAAAGCTGTACCCAGTGACAACACAGTAAGGAGAGAGATCCAGCCTCTAGAACAGGGACGGAGGCAGCATCAACCTTGAACATTCACCAAAAAAACCATAATCCTGGCTTCACACCAGCCAACCCTGGGCAAAGCACCTCCTGTCCCTAGTGGAGTCCAAACCCTTGGTGTTCCTGTCTCTTGTGTTGGGAGGGGGTGTGAATTCTCAGAACCAAACATCCCTGAATTTCCGTATCAGGTCATCTACTCTGCCTCTCTGGCTGGGTGTGTGGGGAGTAATGACTGAGGAACAGCCTGTCATAATGAAGATGATTTTCCATGATCTTCTATGACTAAAGAGCGTGAGCATTGGGTGACATGTTGGGTCACAATTGTGGCACATGCTTCTATATAGGAAAGTTATGTTTTGATTTTCAACTTCCTGTTTTAATTATTCCCTTTTTGTCATGGCAACATGCGCATACCGAGCGTCATGAACCCTGACTGGGATCTAACTTCTGTGGGGCCGACTTGTGATCTATGACAGGCGGCTTTATTTTTAATTCATGTGACATCTTAAAGCTGGTGGGTAGGCCAGGCGTGGTGGCTCACGCCTGTAATCCTAGCATTCTGGGAGGCTGAGGTGGGAAGATTGCTTGAGGTCAGGAGTTCAAGACCAGCCTGAGCAAGAGCAGATCCCTGTCTCTTCTAAAAAGAGAAAAAATTATCTGAGCACAGTGGCATGTGCCTGTAGTCCCAGCTACTCAGGAGGCTGAGGCAGGAGGATCTCTAGAACCCAACAGTTTGAGGTTACTGTGAGCTATGATGACACCACTGCACTCTAGCTCAGGCAACAGAGGAAGACTCTGTTTCCAAAAAGAAAAAAGAAAGAAAAGAAAAAATAGCTGGTGGTGGTAAAGAGTCTGTTAGGCATCAGTGGCAGAAATGGTCATGGAAGAGGTGACATTCAGCAGGCGTTGGGAATCCTCAGACTCTTCCCAAGAATCGTCATTCTCATTCTGGAGGGAGGCTTTTTGGAAATTCAAGTTTCTGGGCTCAGCCCTACAACTTTGCATCAGCCGGTTAGGGTTGGGGCCTAGGAATCTTCATTTGTAGCTGGCATTTCAACTGATCCTCAGAATTTGGATCCTGGTCAAGAGAAGTTAAGACCCTCTGGTGCTCTGAGGGTAAATTATCATTTAACATAGGAAACATTATACAATGTCAGTGGCTTCCTCAGAGTTGATGTAAAGTGGCAAGCCGTGGAGACAGTCTCAGATAAGGGTCAAGCTACTCTTGGGAATATCTGCAGAAACATTCCTTGATCTTCTTTTGCAGGTCGCATCTGTGGTTCAGAATCACTCAGAGCCACACTGCTTGTGTCTGTGCCCCTCCACGTTAGCCCTGCCCCTGCTTCTCCAGTCTACCTCCCATGCACTAGGGTTCCAGCTGGGCTTCCCATCCCTCTGGAAGTCCTTCCAAGGGCCGACTTTCTCCCTTGGGTTCCCAGTTAGCATGCAGACCACGGAGCAAGATGAAGAACACACACGAGAGCTTGGGGTGGGGGCTGGCTTTCCCATCTTCCTTAGGAGCACCAAGTACCAGGCCCCACTCAGTTCTGCCTCCCTCATGCCCAGCACTGCACTTGAACATCGCAGGCACTCAGGAACATTTGACACACCAGGGAAGGAATGAATGAAGAGCTTACCAGCCTGCACAGCCCATGTCAGAAATCCTTGTGGAGGCAGCTAACATGATGGGCAGGAGTGGACAGTCAGGAACCAGTCAGCCTGTTCTTAACCCTTTCCTCTTCCATTCGCTCACAGTGACTTTGAGCACAAATCCTTTGCAGTGCTTCCCTTCAAGAGGTAGAGTCTGTTTCTCTGCCTACAACCCTTTGAATCTTATGACTTGCTTTGACTAATAGGATATGGCAGCAGTGAGTGACTGTGTGAGTTCTGAAGCCCAGGCCTCAAGAGGATTTTCAGCTTCCACCTTTCCCTTTGTGAAAAGCAGCACTAAGATCACTACCTAAGGAAGTTCGCTCTTGTCTGCTGGTGGATGAGAGGAGACAGGAGGAGAGCCAAGGCCCCCTACCAACAGACAGCACCAACAGCCAGACATAAGTGGGACCACCTTGGACCTTCCAGCCCAGCTGCACCCCCAGCTGAGTGTGTGGGAGCCTAAGCAGAACCAGCAGGGGACACACCCAGCCAGCCCACAGAATCAGGAGAAATAGTGAGTCACTACACTTTGGGTTGGTTTGTTACACTGCAGTAGAGCACCGAGACACCATGCAAAGTGCTTCAGACATTGGCTGGGAGCCCTCCTTCTGGGGACTAGACCCTTTTTCCACTCCTCCCACCTGCCCACTGCCACAGTTCTTCCTGACAAATCTGGACAGGGGTCCTGTAGCTATTCTCCATAGAGCCGGGTCTCTAAGTTGGACTCTTTTGGAAACCCTGCTTGGGCTTCCTAGGATGGATGCCCGTGGAGAGACCTGACTAACCACGTTTCTCCCAACACTCTGTACATTATTCTTTTATGCATTCAGGAATTGTCGCTGAGTGCCTGACACATGCCACAGATGCTCGTGCATGCTGGTGATATATAAACGAACAAAACAAACTAAAACCTCTACCCTGTGTATCTTGCATTCTAGCATAGAGTGAGGGAAAAAACTAAAATAAATAGAAAATAAATTATAGGGTCTATTAGAATGTGATAGTACCACAGGTGATCTAGGAATGCTGAGATTTGAAGGAGTGCGTATTGTAATTTTAAATCAGGTAACCAGGGTAGGCCTCACTGAGGAAGTGAGCCATGAGATAATTGGGGAATGAGCCTTCCCAACAGAAGCCCATGCAAAGTTCCTGGGGTGGCATTGGGCCTGGAGTGTTTGTCTTTGGAGAACAGTGAGGAGACCAGTGTGCCTGAAGCAGAGAGCATGGGAGAGACATGCAGAACAGAAGAGCAGAGGTAACCCACTTTCCCTAGAAACCTATGAACATTTTTTGGAATAATGTCCCCTGGAACCAGTCTGAACAATGCTAAGCTAGGAGATGCCTAATTCTGTGGTGCTTTACATAGACAAGCTTATATGACCAGCGCTATTTTTTATATCTTGGGTCCTATGGCTATGGAACCTCAGAACATGTCTGTGAGAAATGTTCCAGTGTAGAAAGCCTCTGCTAGAACTTAAGGGTTCCAGCCTCCTTTGTCACTCTGATTCTGTGAGCAGGGCTTGGGCAAGGGTGACCTAAGGGAGTTGAAGGGAATGTGTGTACAGGAGAGAGATTCACAGCAGCATCTCTGTCATAGGGAAAAGGGATTCAGCATACGTCTTTGCTCCTTCACATATGTGCAAAACTGTAAAAGTGAGTGTATGTTTAATATCTATCTTGCTTCCTAGGCTCTAAGTCCCTAGAGGGCAAGGGCCATGTCTCTCTTGTCAAGGAGGTGCTAAGAGACTGTTGTTATCAGAACAGAGGAGCACACAGAGCTCTGCGAAGTCTTCACATGGCCCAGGTCTGCACTCACACGTTGTTTGAGAAGGATGCATCTACGGTAAGTGAGGCAGAGATTTAAGGCACCGGGGCTGACGCACAGTAGCTACTAAGTACTTGACTTATACATTTAAGGGCTCAGCTCCCAGCCCCCAAAAGGCCATGCCAAGATTGATCTCTGTCGCCATCTGCAGCCCAAAAGCCACTCTGCAGGCTCCCGGCTTCAGCAATGGGCTCGGGGATCCCGCCCCTGACTGTTTTTAGAGAGGATATTGGAATTTGCTGTGGGACAGATGGGTTCTTTGTTTTGGTAGAATCCTCCAATCACCTTGTTATCTGTCTCTGGACCTACCAGTTCACCCTGAGATGTAAATATTGGATAAGACCTACGGGTGTGCCTCTCCCTCACATTCACGTAATAACTCTCATAGCCTGATTGGGAAGTGAAGACTGTGGTGTGGTCTCCAAGAGAAGGAATTTAAGGGACAAGCCTTGGGGTGTGGGGGAAGAATATTCTCGGCATCCCTGAACTGTTCCTGTCAGAAGCTGCCTCCATTTCTTACTTTTAAATCACTAGAGCCAGAACATCCCATCACTATTTCTACCAGTGTCCTGCAGAATTTGAATCTGAGGCCCCCTGAGTGCTGTTTAGAGTGTCATCTAGTCATTCATAAAAAGCAGTCAACAAACATTAGCTTTTATTCATAAGGTCTGGTCTTCCTGCCTGTACTGTGTGTCCTTGAAAAGTAGGGACCATGTCTTATAAGTCTTTGTGTCCTCTTCCTCTCTTGAGCACTGATACAGAATTGGCATATATTAGACTCTTGAAATATTTTTTACTTTTATAGAGAACATGATCCAACTTCGGGCAGGGCCCACTAGTAGGAGGAGGCCTGGGTTTGCCTGGCTGACCCAGCGTGGGCACAGTTGGAAAGGGAAGGGCCAGCAGAAATGGGTTACCATGTGTTAACATAATTAACTGGGAAGCTATTAGGCTGAGGTGGCTCCAGCACCCTGGGTTCCTACTATGAAAACTGAAATCTAATCTAGATTGAATGGTCATAGCCTAAGAAAATGAAACTTAAGCTTAACCAATCAGGAACCGCCAAGTAACCTCCTAAGTAGGAACTGTCCACTGTAACCAATCACATTTTTTCTTACTTTTGCTTCCCGAACACCTTATACAAGTTTTCCCATGCCCCCTTGGCGAGCCCTGATTCATGAATTGCTCTCTGCTCAAGTAAACTCTTTAAAATTTCAATGTGGCCATGAAGGAGACCAGCTGACCACAGAAAATTGAAGCAGGTGTCAGGCTGAACGCGGATCAGAGTCCCAGAGCTGACCCCAGGATCATGACAAACAGCAGGCAGGTGGGTAGACAAGAGGGAGGAGGAAGCTAAGAAGAGCCAAGGCCCTCTTTGAGGTCCTAGTAATTTCTGGGTCAGTCTGACGTAGATCTCACGTGCCCAGGATTAAAATCTGGGTCCTGCTTGTAATACTTGGATGATTCCTTGGGACCTCCCACATAAAACTCCTTCGCAAGGCATTTGCAACCAGGCCCCACCCATCTTGCCATCTGAATTTTCAGCAACTCCTCAGCCACAGGCCCTGGGTCCCAGCCACTTTGCCGACTCACCATGCTCTGGATGTGCTGGGAACTCTCCTCCATCGCACCTTCCTGAGCTGTTTTTCCTGCCTAGGATGCCCATCCCCATGTTCTCTGCCTGGAAAACTCCTACTTTTTTTTTTTGAGGCCCAGATTAAATGTTCTTTCCTCTGTTAAGCCCTGCCTGGCCCTCCCTGGCAGGTCCATCCCTTGCACCACAGCTGTCCTCACATGGTATCATGAACATCCAGCAAGAACCAAGGGATCACCCACTAACTCATTCAAGATTTTGCACCTATTCAGCACCTTCTATGTACTAGCAGCTCTTCTGGCTACAGGTGACACAGAATTGTACAGATCATGTGCTCAGACAGCACAGAGTCCCCACAGGTAAACACATGGTGACAATGGGGTAGCCAGGGGATAAAATAACCGGAGCACACACAGGTTATGGAGAAGCAGCCCAGGGAAAGAACCTAAGCAAATGGGAGCTGTGGAGCCCATCACGTCTCGCCTCTGCACAAAGCCTTCTGTAGTTTCCTTTTGCACATAATCCTCTGAGCCCACCTGTTGGTCTTGCTCACCCCCTACCCCTCCCTGCTCTCCAGGCTCTGGCCCCACTCCCACCGTGCCTGCTGCTGTGATTGGAACACACTGCTCCTTTCTGTCGCAGGGCTGATGCATTTGCTATTCCTCTGTCTGGATTATTCCCAGTCCCGGCTCCTTCCTGACCTTCAGCCTCAGCTCAAATGTCACCTCTTCAAAAAAGTCACCTTCCCTGACCACCCTACCCAATGTTTCCATTGAATATCTGCTGCCCTCACCTTCTAATCATGAAAAGTGCCCTTATTTGTTTTCCTGTTTGTTAATTTGCTTGTTTACTGTTTCACCCATGCAGTTACCAGCTCCAAGGAAGTTTGGTTTTGTTGGGGTGGAATAAAAATTTGTGGAATGACATTGGGGTCTGACGGGCCAGGTTTTCTCTTGAGCTCTGACACGTATAATCCCTGTGACCTTCAGCAAGTTATTTCACTTCTCTTAGTCCAGTTTCCTCATCTGTCAAATGGAGGGGAGAATGCTTGCCTTGCAGGGTCACTCTGAGGACAATGACCAGCCTTTTTTTCCTGACCCCTGGTTGGAACTCAGAGCGTGCTAGGTGGATGCTGAGTAGTTCACACACAGGGAGAGTGCCAGCAGCCCACGCCTTCTGTGAGCCCTGAGACTGAGACCACAGGCTCTCTGCTTGAGCCTGAGCCCAACCACAGATACTCTATGAAATGGAGAAGTATTCAGGCTCTGAGGACGCGTGTGAGCTCTAATTGCAAACTCTCAGCCGAGTTCCTGTATTTCTGGCCATACCAAGTCACCTCAACTCAGGAGTTCCATTGCAACCTTAAACTCAACATGTCCAGGAACATTCATCTCCTGCCCCTCACTACTCCTCCTGGCTCCTCACACACCAAAACCAGCGGGCAGCTGACAGTACCCATCAGTCCATTGAATAACTGATTCACTGTGAAGTATCTGGTAGAAAAATCACAGCACTTGAACAAGAGCTGAAATTGCAAAGCAGGCCAAGGCTTTGTGCCTGCACAGAGGAGGAGACTGGGTTCTGCTTGGGGCTTCCTGGTTGTTTCTAGAGGCTCTGGAGCATGAACTGGAAGAGAGGTTGTGGGCAGCCTTCCAAGAAGAACTCACCAAGCTACCCGAGCCCCCAGCATCCAGTACCGCACACAGGTAGACTGAGGCCCTGCAGTAGTTTCCTATGGCTTCTGTGACAAATTACCACAAACTGAGTGGCTTACAACAACACAAGTTTATTATTTTAAATTCTGGAGGTCAGAAGTCTGAAATGGGTAGCAGTGGACTAAAATCCAGCTATCAGCAGGGCTGTGCTCCTTCTGGAGCCTCTAGAGGAGAACCCAGGACCTTGCCTTTTCAGCTTCTAGAAACAGCCTGCATTTGTTGCCTCAGGGCCCCTGGTTTAGCATCTTCAAACCCATCTCTGACTGTCCCCTCCTGCCCCCTTCTCACAAGACCCTTGTGATTACACTGGGCCCACCTTAAACTCAACATGTGCCCAGATGGTCTCCCCACCCCAAGATCCCTAACATAGTCACATTTGCAGAGCCCCTTTTGCCACATGAGGCACAAGTTCTGGGGATTTGGCTGTGAACATCTTTTGAGGCCATTATTTTACTTGCCACAGACCCTGAGCAGGACGAGCTTGGTTTGGGGGCACCAGGTTGGAACTCAGCCTCCCGCCTCCCTACCGGCTCTGTTCGAAGTAGAACTCAGTGCAGGCCGAGGGCTCACTCTCCTTGACAAGTCTTACTGGCTGCTGGGGCTCGGTTGGACCACAGAGGAACCAGCCAGGCCACGCAGCTGCCTCAAGCTTGAAGGCGGAGCCTGAGCTGCTCTGGAAGAAGGTGAAGCGTGTGGTCTCTTCGCCACCCTTGTAGAGGTCCTCAATGTTCACATCCTGTGGGGGCAAAGTGGCCGGCTGCAGGATGAGGGTGCCAATCAAGATGTCAGCCCTAGAGGCTCCCAAGGCTTGGCCAAAGAGGGACCTGACAGGGTGGGCCTTTACCCAGGGAACTGCCTTTTGCAGGTTCCAGAGGGCAAGGGTCTTGGTGCTGGGTGCAGAGGGAGATGGTGAAAACCTGAGGGAAGGGCACATGTGGACCTGGACCTAGCAGGGAATCCACAGAGGGGCACAGAGATGCCAGAGCATCCTGGAGGCCAGACCAGGTCTGCAGCGACCCCCAGAATGGGGAGGGGTCTCTCACCTCCAGCTGCAGGGAAGGCCCCTCTCTTGTCTCCACACATGCCAGGCAGCGACTCCCTCCCTGGATACCCAGGAGGATGGGGACCTTTGTGCGGTCCAGGCCTCTGTTGGGAAGTACGCAGATCTTCTCTGGCAGGGAAGAGAGAAGAGAGTCAAGGGATGGGAGATCCCAGGTTGCAGGTCCTTGGCAGGCAAAGGCTAGGGCAGGAAGGAACTGGGCATGGACACCTCTGACCTGGCTTTTCTTGCAGGCTGCAGGGCGAGCTGGGACTCCTGCAGGGGTCATGCCTCCTCACTGTCACCTGCTGGTGGAGGCCCCAGAAGCTCACCTGCACAGCAGTTGTCTGCAACAGGATCTCCCACCAGGAGCTGGCCGTCTTTCATGTACAGAGCCTTCTGATCTGCATCTTTCATTCTGAAACAGTGTGACAGTGCCAATGGCCCACTCCCTTGAGACACTGCTCTCCCCCACGCCCATCCACCCCCATGCTCTGAATCACCACCCTGGGCATTTGGGGGATTTTCTCTCCTCCGCAGGTGTGAAATGGGGCATTACTCCTCCCAAGAGCAGGTAAAGTCCAGGTCAGTCTTAAAGCAATGAAAGCCTCTTGGACTGGCGCTTGTAGAAGCTGCACTTCATGCCTTTACTCGGCTTGGGCAACCCTGAGGCCCTCAGAGCAGTGTGGGGAGCCAGTGCATTCTCATGGAGGAGGGAAGGTTTCCCTGGCTTCCTGAGAAATTTCCTAGGGAGGCTCAGATGTCTTTGGGTTCTGGGGAGCCTTATCCCAAATTTTCTGGGCCTGCTCCAATTTTTCATAAATGTTTATTTTCTTTAATAAAAGGATTGAGTGTATGCTGAAGTGTGATTTGCTTTTCACATATTTTAAAGACTTTAAAGTCAGGCGGGTTACTAGCTGGTTTCAAAGATGCCTGTCAGCTGTTCTCAGGGCCTGGGGAGCTCTCCTCTGTCACCTGTTAGGGCAGAACCTCTGGACCGATGCCACTGCCTCCAGGAGATTTTTCACTCTCAATAACAGCTGATTGTATTATAATAGCCTTAGCAAATGACTACATGTTTAAAGTAGGTTTACTCCTACAATAAAAATAAAGGTCTGGAAAGACCCTGGGTCTATCAGCACTCATTCCCTCCAACCTTGATAAGGGGACCTGACAACTCACCTGCCAGCAACATCCTATTTGGAGAGCAGGACCCGAGCTAGATGCCCTGAAGTGTTGACTTCCTTTTTGTCATTTCCTTATTTCCTGCATATGCATCTTGCCTTCCAAGCCAGGCTGTCACCTCCAGAAGGCCAGCACTCCTCCCCTTCCCCATTCCCACACCTTGTCCAGGACAGTACTTATGCTTATGTCCTTTCCCCAAAGGACTTGACAAAATCGCAAACAA
Source organism: Lepilemur ruficaudatus (assembly GCA_963574885.1). Classification (NCBI taxonomy): domain Eukaryota; kingdom Metazoa; phylum Chordata; class Mammalia; order Primates; family Lepilemuridae; genus Lepilemur; species Lepilemur ruficaudatus. Next base: position 22,844 of record CAUYRT010067286.1, on the reverse strand, counting down.
TAAAGTAGTGAACTATAAGTAAGGATGCAAATCTTGAAGGAGGTAAAATGCAAATAAGAGCTGGAAGCCCAGATTGGGAGTAAAGGCCATGGAGGCCACCATAAAGATGCTGTCATTGAGATTCAAAATTGTCTCTGAGCTTTCAGAGAGGCAGATGCAGCAGCAGAGAGGACATGGCAACTGATCCCTGGCTCTGCCTGTGGTAGCTAGGTGACACGGGGGAAATTATTTAATTTATTTGAGCTTCAGTTTCCATATCTGTAAGATGGGGTTAGTAACACTCCCCTGACAGACTTCTTAGGACAGTTGAGGCAGTAGAATGGCTGGTGTCCTGCAGACATTCAGAAAGAGCTGTTGCTTAACTATGGGGAGCGTTCTATAACTGAGAGTTCTAAGGTGAGAAGGAGCCTCATCCTCTGACTCAGCCTTCCTTCCCTCTTCCCGTGTGACTCCCAGACTCCCTGGGTGGGAAAGTGGGATGGTGTCAGGATGACTTACATGTAGTATCTTGCCATGGGGAGGGAGCACATTTCTTCAATCAGGGGTGTCTGGTCCTCGCTGGGAAGGAGGAGAGAAGGGCTGTGAGAGAAGGAGGTGGGTGGAGCCCGGGGCAGACATGCTGAGGCTCAGAGCCACCCCGCCACAGGCTGCAAAGGCCCCCAGGCTGCCTATCGACAACCGGCCTCAGGAATCCACCAAGGTCCTGCCAGCCCAGCAGGCTCCAGGCAGCTCTGCCTCCCTCATTGGGGCCATCTGGGAGCAGGTCCAGCTGGCAGGGGTGTGAGCCTGGGACCTGTGCCCAGGTGATGGTTCTGGAAAACCTGATGACAGGTTCCCCCAAATAGCTGAGCTGAGATACTTCCCAGGCCTGAGAATGGGGCAGGATGTGCTCTAGCCATACAGTTGGCGGATGAGCCTGGCTCAAACCTAGTCCCACTGCCCAGCCAGCCCTAGGGTCACCACACTGCCACTCCCTACCCAGCAAGTGGTTAGTAGCCAGAGCCCAGAGCCCAGAGCAGAGGAGGAGGGCACAGCAAGGAAGAGTCTCCAGCTCAGAGGAGAAGACAGGGCCTCCCCAGAGATTAGGAACACATCCTTCCTAGTGACTGGAATCACTTGGCCAAGACTGTCAAAGACAGTCCATCCAACCCCCCTGCCCCATTCTGTTCCAGATAGAACACAGCACTGGTGCTTTTGAGGGCGAAAAAATCGAAAGTGAAGATAGTACCCCTGTATAAACGCCAGGCCACGCAGCATCCTGTGAACTCTGCTCCTTTCCCATGGATTATCCTGACCTAGCGCTCTTCCCTAAAATGACCACCCTTTGGAAAGGCCAGTCTAGAATCTAGCATGGAAAGAAACCCAGCGCCAATGCGGAGTTGCAAATCAGCCCAGAAAAGTAAATGCAAGGATGACTAGGGCTGAGGTTTACCGAGGAGATCCGATTCTCACCAAGTAAGAAGAAAAAAGAGAAGAAAAATATACAAGAAAGCAGAAAATAAGAAGAGCTGAGGAAGAAAGAAGGTTGGAGAAAAGCAGTGGGGATCAGAGAGGGATAGCGTGATGCTGAGGGACATTTCGGGAGGCAGGTAAGGCGGTAAGGAGGGAAGGTGTGCGCTGGAGCACCTGAGCTCCGTGGCCTGACTTTAGAAGAAATGCTGCAGAAGTGAGATGGCTTTTAGTACTGGATCTGCCACTCTGTGCCTGTGAACAAGTCATTTTCTGTCTCTGGATGTTGGGGTGGGATTTAAAAGTTAGTGAGAGTGAAGGATAGTAAGGACTGATAGGGTGCAATTCTGGAGAGATGTTAGTTCTGTGAATCAAAGTCTTCAAGCATTCCGTGTATTTTGTGATCGCATGTGTTGCTCTTATTCTAAGGAAAAATAATGGATTGTCCTAATGTTTAGTTACAAAGATGTTCACTGTATTATTTTTTACAATAGTGACAAGTTGGAAATAATCTAAATGTTCAATAACAGGCAATTGGCTAAAAAATTATGGCAAATTCAACAAAGAAGAAAGTGTTTGTTAAAGATGATATTGTAGAAGTCTGTTTTATGACATAAAACCTTCAAAATGTATTAAGTGAAAAATGTAGGTAATAAATCACGTGTACATTATAAATCCATATAAATCCACGCACATATAGAAACACACATACATAGAAACAAAGACTGTGGTGTTGCTATAGCACTTACCCATTCTCTGACAAGATTATGAGTAATTTCTTTTTAAAACATCCCAACATTTTTCCTATACTGAACCTGAATTTCCTTTGTAGTATAAAATAAGTTTAAATAGTTTTTAAATAAAGTATTCATGTGTGCCTGCCCATCGAATCACATGGGGGACTCTTTATAAGTACTGTTGTCTGGGCTGAAGGTTCTGATTTGGTAGGGCTTCAGGTGGTTCCAGAGGTCAGTTGGCTCAGGGACTGGTAGACCAGCTCAGTTCTTCTCACTCTTTAATAAACATACGAAACACCTGTGGCCTTATTACAATACAGATTCTGGTCCCTAGGTTCTGGAGGGGAGCCTGAGACTCTGCATTGCAAACACGCAGCCAAGTGATGCTAACGCTGTTGGTCCCGGGACAGTGGTTGGAGTGGTGGAGGACAGACGAGTACGAGCCCCCGCCACAGAGCATCCAACAGCAGCACGGTCTCCGTGCGAGCCCACTTGATGACATGATGTCTCTTGGCCAAACCACTGGGGCTCCTCTGGTGGTGGCAGCATGGAGGGCAGCCTGGTAGTTGTGCCAGGTTTAGGTGGGGCAGACCATGTGGAGGGCCTTGTGGGAAGTGGGCTGATGACCCACAATCTTGGTCAGTGTCAGCTCAAAGAGCTGGCAGGACTTCAGTGTTAGTCCTGTCCAGATGGATCACCTGGGCCCTAGAAACCTCCCATCCTGGCGTAGCCAAAAATTCCAGTGTCTCTCCTGAAGGCTCCCATATGAGGCACCCTGCCTGGGCTCTGGCTGGACCGTGATGGGGTGAGTAGGAGTGGGAAGCTGGCTTCTAGCCCTCTGCTCTGGCCCTCCCAATGTGCCACACACTCTATTCCCAGAGCTTTCTCTTCCTTATTGTCCCCAGGTGACTTTTCACTGGACTTTGGCCTGTATCCCACTTTCCTTCCTCTCACTTCTCCCTGAACATGGCCTCTGGCTGTCTCAGACTTTCTCAATTCACCTGTCCTGGATCAAATACCACCACCAAATAGCCCTGGGCTTTTCACATCCCGCCTGTCCTCTCCTCTCCTCGTTCTCCTGCACATGTCTATGTGGGGTATTCTCTCCAAGACCAAATGTTAACTTCTGTGGAACCAAATCCAAAGTCTCTTTTTTGGTTCCTTTGACGTTTGCTTGCTGCCCCTTTGAACTCTTGACATTGGTTGACACCCTCACAGCTCTCTTCCTCTGCTTCTCTGCTTCTCAGGCCACAGAGAAGTGAGACGCTATCATACAAGCAGATCAGGGCCAGTTGGTAGTGAAACAGGCAGTCACTGCAGACTCCAGATCTGTCCTCAGAATGTGGGTCCAGGGACCTCACATAGGTTGGGCTGCGTTGAAGACAGATAATCCAGGAAGACAAGCACAGTTGTAATGGTGATTAAGAACACAAAGTTCTTAATCTAATTAATATCTAATCGTAGATATTCCCTCTTTCTGGGGCTGTCCCTAATGCTGAGCATCACAAGAGAAAGTCATAAGCAATTCTATTTCATACCCCATGGAGTGGCAACACATTGATTTCTACGGCTGCAATGACCATCTTGGTCTAATGCCCCCCAAACCCAGACTGAACACCCTACTTTAGCCCCAGCAGTCTATAGGACACCACCCCATCTTGGATATCCACTGAGAGCCATTCAAATATATCTAAGGTTGAGTTAATTGTCTTCTCTTCCTCCCAACCTTCTTACTCCTTCCAATTTCATTTCTCTCACTGCCATAACATTCCTCTCATCAGTGATGTTCAAAACCTGAGAATCATTGACAACATCTCCCCCTTCTCCTGACTTGACTGTTTGATTTATCAACAAGTTCTAATACACTGCTCCTTTAAAATATAACTTTGTGTTCTTAATCACCATTACAACTGTGTTTGTCTTCCTGGATTATCTGTCTTCAACGCAGCCCAACCTATGTGAGGTCCCTGGACCCACATTCTGAGGACAGATCTGGAGTCTGCAGTGACTGCCTGTTTCACTACCAACTGGCCCTGATCCACTTGTATGATAGTATCTCACTTCTCCGTGGACACTAACCGGCCCCTCCAGGCAACATGACTTCTTTCTTATCTTCTCAGTGGGCATCTTCACAGTTGTCTCTGACTTCCCTGCTTCAAAAGTCATCCCTCCCCATCACTGCCCGCTCAGATCTTTCGGTACAAAGATCACTGGACATGGTATCAGTATACAGGGGCTCAGTATCTAGCTCTGCCAAATCGATGATCAGCTCAGAGTAACAGCTCAGACATACAGGGCTATGCCACTTAACCTCCAATCCTCAGTTTCAGCATCTATAAATTCATGGGATTAGATTATGTGGTTATTAAGGTTCTTTTTAGGTCAAAGTGTAGACAATTCCATGACTCAGAATTTAATGAATCTTTCCCTTACTGTTGTAACCCTATTCTGAACTCCTATTAAATTTTACTATATCGTTTATTGTTGTACATAAAGACATTTGTTTCCCTTATAAAAGTTAATACGATCTTGAAGTCATGGAGCATGGCTTACAGCTCACTGGAAGTTCTCCCCAACCACCCTCACTGACACAGCTTGGTGCTCGCAAGCAGGACCTAGAAACACACACAGCGGACTTTGAATTGCGAGGCTGGGTTCCAGACTCAGCTCTGCTGGCAATTTGTCCTGCTGCCTGCTGTCCCTGGGCCTCCAATTTGTCATCACTGGAGTGAGAGGTTGGGCAAGGTCAGTATCTTTCAAAACTGTTTTAAGTTTCACAATGAAAGTTTACACAGAAACCTAATGAATGTAAAATGGATAAAGGGGACCCAAGCTTTTTTTGACACAGACAGCAATGGCGACACTAGAACCATGCTAGTGTTCCTCTTGCCTATGAAGCAGGCACCAGGGAGCTCCCAGGGAACTAAGGAACACTCACGTTTCACCAGACATGCTTTGAATACCACTGGCCTAGGTTATTTCTTCTGAGATTACTTTCTAAAATTCATGCTTCTAAATATTTAAAAATCTTGATTTGACTGAATCTATTCCTACTCAAATCTCTCTCTGTGCTCCTAGACTTGTTTAGCATGCCACCCTGTTCTGTGGAGGGCATACCCTGTTACCCGGAGAGCTTGAGAAGAGGGGGTGAAGAGGCAGGAGGTGAATCAAGAGATATTGACAGAAGGGAGAAGAAAAGAGAAAGAGAGAGAGAATACTACTTGTCCACCACTGACCTGCAGATCCTGGATGCCCGGGACCCTGATGCCTGGAGCCTACGACTGCTCTCTCCTGGGTATCTGCACTGTGTTTATACTGTCTGGTCAGAGTGGGTCACGCCTGCAGCAATCTCTATAATTGGCTCCAGGACAGGGAAGAAGAAGAGCCTAGAGATTTCACAATGTCTTTGGTGCAGTATGGATAATAAGAAGGTGGGGACATTAATGAGTGTTTGTTGAAGGGAGAGAGAGTCACCCATAAAGCCTTGGAAGGGACCAGACACCGGCCCCCTGTTCTGTAGCTACTGTCATTGCCTATGTTATTAGTGGTTTCACAGCCTGATAAACAGTGCTGGGTCAGACATCTCTGGTGCCCCACAGGACTCTATCCTAGACTTGGAGAGGTGGCGAATGCAACAGAGAGTATGTCTGGTGGCCCCAGGGACAGAACAACCTCTGATGGCTGAAGCCAGGCTGTGGCCAGAGAGCCACGTGAGAGCAGGGGCTGATAGCATTGTAAGTATGGCCCTGTTTGGAAATATGAAAAGGGAATCTCTGTTTATCAATAGGTTTAATTAGTTGGTACCAGCTTGATAACACAGAACATTAAGGAATTCCAACTGCAGAAGACATTGACCTTAGACTCATCCTGGGACTGGGCAAGCATCATGTCCCCTTGACTACCAGGAAATAGGACAGTGTGAATAGGGCAGGGGTACAGAACACTCAGCTCTCTAATTGACATTACTTAACTCAGTCCATTCATCTATCCATCCATCCGTCCATCCATCCATCCATCCATCCATCCATCCGTCTATCCACATCTGTCCATCCTTCCATTCATCCATCCACCTATCACAAGAGGCAGACAAGCTTGGGCGTAATGTTCTCTGGAGACCAGCAGCCTTATGGTAATTCTCCCTCTCAGATCATTTGTGAAGTTTCACAAAGGGCCTGCTGAGGAAGTGGGAGGGGTCAGGATAAGATCCAGATGCCTACAGGATGAGAAACGAGAAAGGCCAGGCAGAAATGGGACCAGATTTCTGTTTTCTAAGGCCAGTGATCATTCCTCACCCCTCTCCCAACCTCTCTCCCCTCTATAGGAAGGGCCAAAGCGTGGGTTATTATATCAGACAATCAATGAGTGTTTACCAAGCATCCTTACTGCTGTGTGACAAAGACATTGAATACACAGCCCCTGCTGTTAAGTGGCTTTACAGTCCAGCTAGGGAGCGAAGTCACACACACTTGAAATGGTAATTAAGAAGACCAGACTCTCTAAGCTGTGGGCCAAGGGCATGTTGGAGACAATAGTGCTAAAGAAACTTCTTGGGCAAAAAAAATCCTTAGAATTGAAAAGACTTTGTACATGACATCCTAGTCTCCCTCCAAAGGGAAAGATCCATGCTATAGCATCTCTGAGAAATAGGTTGATTAGGCTCTGCCTCAACACTCCCAGCATCAGGGACTTCACAATTTCTTGAAGAAGCATTAACAGTGTTTGTGGTCCTTGTGGTTAAAATTTGGGGGTCCTATAGGAAAAAGAGCTTCCACATCATTTCTACCCATTGGTCCTGCGTGTGCATTCTGGAATTACACAGAGCGAGCATATTCTTCCACTTGGCAGGACTTTGAGTGCTGGAAGGGGGCTCCCTGCATATTGTTCCTTCAGGATAAAGACCCTCAGCACCTCAGCCTCTTCCCTTATGACCTGGTCTTGGGACATTCTCTGCTCCTCAATGTCTGCAACTGGTACAACTCCCACATGATGTGGGTATCGCACCTCTGTAAATGTAGGCCAAGGCCCCTGGTTTATACCAAAGTTGCAGAAATCTAAAACCATGAGACCTTTTTCACTTGAACAGTCATAATGCCAGGGTCCAGCTTGTATGTTCCTAAAGGTAGCATTTTATATTCCTCCCTTTACTATCGACTTGTAAGTGTCAACTCATCCTGGCTAAGGCCCTTTTGAATTCTGTCATTCTACAAGTGAGGAAACAATCACTTCAGGCTGGAGAAACCTTCAAGGATGAGGTGGAATTTAAGCTACTCCCTCAAGGGTGGGCCTGTTTAGATGGGTGGAGGAGAGGGAGAGAATATTCCAGGGTGGAGGAATAGTTTCCACATTCTATACTCACTGGGCTTCAATTATGTGGCAAGCATCATACTAAGTGCTCAGAAACAAACTGATGCAGCCCTGACCTTGGGTCATCCCAGGGACCACAGACTCCAAGTCAAGTTACTACAGTACAGGGAAGCGTGCACAAAGCATTGTCAGAGCAGGTGACTGGGGATCCTAACTCAGCAAAGTCTTCTTGGGGGAGGGGACATTTTAGCAGGGTATTGAAAGATGGAAGATTTCTCTAGGCAGAAAGGATGGGTGGGTGGAGAGTGCCAAATTAGACGGAGTAACATGAGACTGTGTTTGGGCCCATGGACAGAGAGAATGACTATGAACAGGGTCTGAAACACAGGCTGGCACCTGGAGCACATGTTCTTGGCAGCCCTGAGAGGCCTGGGGTAGGAGCTATGCTTCTTATTGTCCAAGGACTTCAACTGCATCTGGGCTGGAGCTGCTGAGGCCCATAGAGGCAGCCCCTTATGTCCTGGCCACCTCCTTGCCAGTCCTTCAGCAGACTATGAACCTGCCAGGCTGGTCCAACAGGTGAAGTGCAGGTAGAATACCTAAGGCTCAGCTACAGGCCCCTCCTCTGGCTTCTGCTCTCTTCCCCCAGGGTTTAGGTGGGGATAATGGAGCCAGTCCCTGGCACGTAGGACTAGAGGTGCAAAGGCAGCCAAGGAAGATCTAAACCTTGTGAAACAGAATATTCAACAAATTTCGTATGATCAGCTTTTTTTCTTTCCCTTTTTTTTTGCCAAAGTTCACAGAGCTAGTAAGTATGATCAGCTTTTAAATAGAACATTTGGGTAAATAAAAGGGTTGTTGTTCATTTGGAGAAGGAAAATAAAAATATTGGAGACAACTGCAATCATAATAAAACAAATGCATTTATTTGTTTCCCTGCATATTAGTTATCGATTGCTGTATAACAAGTTAGCTCAAAACTGGGCAATGTAAAACAACAAAGAGTCATTATCTCACAGAGTCTGAGGGGCAGGAATCTGGTGCAGCTCAGCTGGGTGGTTCTGCTTTAGTCTCTCATGAGGCTATAGTTCAGCTGTGAGCTGGGCTGCAGCATGCGGCAAAGGTGTGATGGGGCTGGAGGATCCACTCACAGGCTCACCCATGTGGCTGTGGGCAGGGGGCTTCATTTCTCACCACATGGGTTTCACTATACGGTGTTCACAGCATAGCAAGTGGTTTCCCCCAGAGCGAGTGAGCCAAGAAACTGAGGAGGAGGAGGGAGATAGATAGAGAGAGAGAGAGAGAGAGAGTTAGATAGATAGATAGATACATACATACATACATAGAGAGAGAGAGAGAGAGAGAGAGAGAGAGAGAGCGAGGCCTCAAGTAGAAGCCGCAGTGTCTTTTATAACCTAATCTCAGAAGCTGCATATCCTGCTGGTCACAGACAACTCTGGTACAACATGGGAGGGAGGCACAGGACGCGAACACCAAGAGGCGGTGACTGTTGGCAGCTGTATTAAGTTCCTAGAGCTTCTGTAACCATTTGCCCCACAATTAGTGGCTTAAAACAACAGGCATTTATTCTCCCTCAGTTTAGGAGGCTAGAGGTCTGAAACCAAGGTGTCAGTGGGGCCACAATCCCTCTGAAAGCTCTAGGGAAGAATTCTTCCTCTCCCCAGCTTCTGGTGTTGCCACAGTGCTCAGTGCTCCTTGGCTTGGGGCAGCATAACTCCAATCTCTGCCTTCGTCATTATGTAAGCTGCTTCTCTGTGTCTCTCCTGTGTCTCTGGGTATTGGATATTAGGTCCACCCCAATCCAGCATGACCCTGTTTTAACCGATTGCATCTGCAAAACCCTGTCTCCGAATAAGGTCACAGTCCGAGGTTTTAGGAAGCATGTAAATTTGGGGGGACACTATTCAAGCAGTACAGCAGCAATCTTAAAGGGCTTTCCATTCCAGGAAAGAATTACAGGTTGATTTTTTTTTCTGTAAATTCCTTACCCGGGAGATTCCAGCCACACAAGCCTATCACATCCTTCTTCTCAGTGGCTTTGCTAAGATCTCTTTCCTGATCCCTGCTGCTACCAACCAGAGCAGCAGAGCACGATTCAATTTGCATTTCACTCTGGGGAAGTGGCGGCCAAGGACAAGCAGACACCATGTCTGCTCTGCTTACCCCAAGGTTAATTTCTTTTCTTATTGTTACACATGTAATCCATCTTCATTGTAGGAAAATTAGGAAATGCAAATAAATAAAAAGAACAAAGCAAAAAATCACCTATACTGCCACCACCCTGACATTGCCACAATTGAAGTAAACTCTTCTAGACTTTATCCTATGCAGAAAAATAGGAATAGGTATTTTTAAAGTGAAAATGAAATTACAAGATATGCTATTTTATAACTTGCTCTTTTCCCCTAATACATCATGTTTACCTTTTCACGTGAATAGGGACCAGTCCCTGGGATTTTTATTACATCTTGGGTTTTAACAAGGGATGGCATGTCCTGCCCATCTTCTGTCTTCTGAGCTGGAGCCATTTCCTCTGAGACCAGCACCCTCTCATGCCCACAGGGAGAGGAGGAAGGCAGAGATGGAAAAGGTAGCATATGATGGTGATGGCAGCAGTACTAAAGGGACGGATGGGGGACGGGGCTGGGCTGAGGATCGTGAGTCCCTAACTCTGTGACCACCTCGCTCTCCTGAACAGCAGTGAATGACAGGACCTCTTCAGGGGGGCTGGTGGCCCAATGAGGCTCCACTAGGGCTGGGCTGGCCTGGGAGTCTGGGGGCACTAGGTTAGTTACCACTGGGCATGAATAATTCCCACCACTCCCCCACTCCACCCCCTTTAAATCTTTTTATGTTTCTCCCAGTTTATCTCATGTTGTTTTTACAAGTTTCCACATCAGTAGCACCACCCAGTGGGGGAGGTAACTGTGGATGAGCCTCAAATATCAGAATTTACCCAAACTAGGAACCAGGAGAAGAGAGTGGCCAGTGCCCAGTAAGCCAGGGGTAGGGGCCCTGAGAGCAGAGCAGTGGTCGCCCATGGGTCTCCTTCTCCACCAACCTCCCGCCCAAGCTGGTTCCACCTAGGGTATTCTGGAGGGCACAAAGCCCTAGTCACACTGCTGGAAGTAGAAGTCCGTGATGGGAGCATCCCAGCCGGCATTCTCGGGAAGCTGGGTAAGGCTGACAGGCTGGTCAGCTTCAGGCGCCGTGCAGAGGAACCAGCCCGGGTAGGTAGCCGACTCAAAGCTGGAGGTGAGCCCCCTGTCCCGCCGGTAGAAGGTGAAGCTCTTGGATTCCTTGGCACCGAAGTAGAGCTCCATAATGTTCACTGGCTGCCAGCAAAGGGGCAGGGCAGGTGAGGGGCAGAAAGGGGCAGCAGGAGGGCTGGGCTGGGCCAGGGCAGGGCCATCAGGGGGGAGGCAGAGCTGCCATCAAGGGAACCTGCCAGGGTGTCCCTGAGAGGTGCAGGATGCCCTGCCCCAGTGCATTCCACGCCTGTTGGCTTAGCTGCCAGATGGCAAGGATGCCTCGACTGGACTCACCTCTAATGTCAGGGTCGGTTCCTGCCCCGTTCCACATGACAGGCACTGGCTCCCTCCCTGGACGCCCAGGATAACTGGGGATAGCCTGGCATCCAGCCATCGATTGGGGACAACGCTGATCTCCTCACCTACAGGAAGGAGGCCAGATGTAGGGACCTTGGCTACCTCTCTCCCCCTCCCCCCATCCTGGACCCTAAGGTGCAGAACCAGTGGGAGCTGTCCTGCCCCCAGCTGTGCAGAAGGAAAGCCTCTTGGTGGCTGTCATAAGGGGAAGCAAGGGTGGTCTCCTGCCAGATGGCCCAGAGTGGACACTGAGTCACAGTAGCACATTGTACCACCTCCCATCCCTTGTTCAGGGTCAAACCTTCAAGTCTTCTCTAAACCCCAAGGTGGATTCAACCCCCTCCTTCAATGCCCCTGGCTTCAGGCCTCTTTTCTGCAACTTGTCTCGGTAAGCCTCCCATTAGAGTTGTTTGGACTCGTCTTTCTACCCTTGAGGGATTCCTGAGAGCAGAAGAGGACCTCACTCCTCTCTAGACATCCCCCCCACATACATTCATACACATATATGCATGAATGCACATGGAAATACACACACAGATACACACATGCACACACACCACACATACATACCCACACACAAATATGCACACATGTGCACATGCTCACACATACATACTTGCACACACACATGCATGCTTATATAGATACATGCACACATATATACATAGATATGCTTACATATACATGCCTGCATGCACACCCAAATGTACACACATACACACACATACATACATTCCGGTGTGTGCACACACACATAGGTGCACACATGTGCACATGCTCACACATATGTGCCTGCATATAAACACACATGTACACATGGCCTAGCAGAGGGGCCTGCCTGGCCTCTGTGCTCAGTAAGGGTGGCCTGGGTGGAGAGGTGAGCACTGTCTTAGAGCAAAGGGCCTGTCGCAGTTTTGGCGGCAGAGTGAGTAAGCAGGAGGCCCGATGGTGCCACCTGTTCTCTGCTACTCTGAGTGACTGGGAACTCTCAGAGAGTAGAGAGGACCCAGGGCGGAGACAGAAACCCGACCCCATATAGGAATAAAAGTATAGAGAACCTGCTCCAGTTGTCTCCTCAGCACCAGCTCCCAGGAAAGTGGAATGTTTGACCTAAGTCTACCTAATGACAAGCCATTCCTCTCAGAAAACATTCCCACCTATGCACAGAGGCTTCAGGTGGCACCAGGCTTTATCTCAACTTTGCTGGGAGGTGTAGTATTTTATGTGTCCTTGCTGGAAGCCCGGATTACAGCACACTGTCTAACGCCTCAGGGACTGGGGGCCATAGGCCTGTGCTAATTACCATGACTGTTCCAAGCCCTCTTCAGGCCCCCTCCCCTCAGAGTGTGTAGAGACCCAGGAAAGTCGAGTTACATTTTGCCACCAACCTTTAATGACCTTCCCTGCATGCAGCCCTCCAGCTAGAAGCTGGTTATCATGCAGATAAAGCACCTTCAATGCTGAATCCTTCATTCTGAAACAGGGGGAAGGGGTGAGACTCCATTAGGGGAGGAGTGGGCACACCAGTGTGCCCTGGCTCCAGGGAGCCCCCTCATCTTGGGCATGTTGTCCCCCTCTCTTCCCACTATGCTGGAGGCAACAGTACAACCTTCTCCCAGCCCTGCTCAAACTCTCCCAGCCTCTCTCCAACTCCCTCCCATCTAAGTCTTGGGTTTACTCCTTCACCTATGCAACTTTTTCTATCCCAACCAATCTCTTCAATGTGCTGCTGGAAAAGAATCTGAACTGGGAGTCAGAGCCCTGGTTCCCATCCCGGCTCTGCCCCCGTGGGTGCCAAGTCACAGCAGAAGGCCCCTCACACTCTGTGGGCCTGAGCCTCCCCATGGCAGAACTTAGACAATGGGAGAGGTAATCCAGGCCTCTTCCAGATTAAAATCTGATTCTTCAATTATTACTGAAGACTTCAAGGTACATGTACTTCCACGTGGCCATATATGCCCTACTAAGTGGGGAATTTCTGTAAATTTAAAATTCTTTTATTTTACTTTTCAAAGTTATTTCTCATCTATGATCTCAGTTGATTTTCTGACATGCTGTGAGATGATGTATCCCACAGTGGGTTTCTGCAGGTATTATATGGGAGAAAAGTATGCAGTGTAAAAATTTGTTTTATGTGTGGCCAAACAGGATTGAACAAATTGCACGACTTCAGAAAGCCTCAGAGTCACGAACATGCTAAGTTGTGCTGTGGTTCTCTCACAAGAGGACATAGAAAGCAGCGTTTCCCGCGTTTACTTGATCAGAAAGCTCCATAGTTAAAGCATGTCCTAGGATTGGAGTCCGTTGGAATACACTTTGGGAAAAATGTTATACTAGACTCAGAGAAAGGGCTGTTCTCATCCACTGCTGTGAAGTCCAGAGCAATGCAGAGTGTCTGCTTAGGACATGCCAGTGGATGGGTGTACTGACTGAACAGCGGTTTTTGTTTTATTTTTGTCGCCCAGTGAGCAGCGAGGGGGTAGGGGCACAGAGTGGGTGGGCTGACATCAATTCACTGTGCAGAGCGGGAACAGCAGAGCTCTGAGCAGGTCCCCTGACTCCCTTCAGACAGACCAGGCTGCAGCGCTAGACTGGGTGGGTCACTTGTCCCCCTTAGCATCAGGGACCCCTCCTGAGGCGGCCTGCCCCTGTTCTGCCCAATCTGAAGAAGGCTGGAAGAACCTCTCTACGGGCAGTGAGGGGCTGGTCACAACTCCCTGGCTGCAATCACAGCCCCTTCCTCCCTCTCTCGAAAAGCTGGACAACAGGTCTACCCAGAACTCACTTTCCCCATGGGTCTTCACCAAACCAGAGCCTCATATACTCACCGGAAGCACAGAGCCCCACTCAGGACCATCTTGAGCTCACGGTGTGTAGATGCCCCTATTTTGAAACAAATAACAGAAAATCTAAGGTGGGGACAGAGGTCGAGCCCCACCTGAGCAGCCTCCTGAGCTCCCAGCAAGTGAAGAGCCTCCACAGAGCAGGAGACTCTGGACGTGGGGTCAGGAGACAGAGCGCCAGTCCTGCCAGCATCACAAAGGATACCTCGGAATGCTGCTTTCTCCTGGGGGGAAACTGCCGAGTCTGCGGCTCCTCCACGGATGCCTCAGCCTTTTAAGTAAGGCACTTAGGGAGGCACCCTGAAACTGCCACAGCCCGGGGAGGAGCAGGTTTCCCGGGGTGATTTCACACCACCCAAAGCCTCCAGAAACACCTGCTGCTCATTAGCTCTCTGGGGGAGGGAAGCTTCTGGAGACGGTTTCCTTCCAGCAATTCTGAAGAACTTCCTGTGGGGCTTTCTAGCTATTTATGAGCACTCAGCTTGTATACCCCAGAGCCTTCCAGACTCAAGGCAGTCAGTGCAGATAGCAGCTCAAGGAAAGCAGATTTTAGAATAACCTTCTTTCCTCCCTCCCTCCCTCCCTTCTTTCCTTTTCTCCCACTTCCTTCCCTCCCTTCTCCATCCCTCCCTCTTCCTTCCTTGTTTTTGTCCCTCCTTCCTCCTGCCCTTGCCAGGCCTATGGAAGATGCTGGAGGTGGGGCTCTCCTGTTAGGGAATGTTTAGGCTACATGTTCATTGTGGGAAAACCTGAAAATCCAGACGGGCAAAAGGAAAAACATGAGCACTTCTTTTCTGTGAGTGCATCACCAGAAAGCCAATGACAACAGCTTTTCCTGCACACGCATATATGCATAAGACTATAGACAGCTCCTCATACAGCTGCATCATAGAACCTACACTCTTTCCAACCCGCTTTTTTTTAATGTAGCAAAATAGCAGGGTATCTTTCCATACCACATATGAATACTGACATCATAAATTTGAATAGCTGTATAGTATTTAATTGTATAGCTACATCATTTATACCAATCTATCATTATTGGTCCTTTTTATTGTTGTCTTCTCTTTCTTTCTTTCTTTTTCTTTTTGCTATTGATAACCATGTCATGATACACATCTTTGTATCAACATCTTTGCTCATGTGTGATTATTTCCTTAGGAAATAAAATTTAGTTTATGCTGTCTATGATTCCATATTTGACCTTTCTTAAATACTTAATTGGTAAAATAACATGTGATGGTCAAACAATTAAGGCAGTTTTAATACCTCCATGCACTCTCTGTTATGGACTTGAATTAAAAGAATGGTCAGTGCATAACAAACAACTTAAATATGTCTTCAGTACCATTGATAAATATTTATTGTTAAAATATAAATTTTAAAGAAATAGTATTCAGACATATGGGCCAAAAAGCCTTTCAAGTGTTCAAGAATAAATATCAAGTTGGTCAAAAGAAAGAAAATAACCCATGATTTACACGCCACTAATATGATAAACACATTTCAGAAAAATAGAATTAATGTAGACGTTGCCTTATGCACAATTGTTAAATTGACTATAAATTGACCAAAGGGAAATGACACTGAAACAGCTGCAAAAACAAAACAAAACTCCAGAAAGAGTTGGCCTATAGACGAAGTGGTTTTAAGCAAACAGGCTTTCATTTGCAAAGTGATTGTAGGAGAAATGGATATTGTTTCACCTAAAAAAGCTAAATGCCACCTACCTAGGCTGCCTTCCTTGATCCCCTGACCCCAGTGAATTGCAGCCATGGGCCCACAGGACACCGCTGTGGGGCTAACAAAGCTCCTTTCACGTTCTGTCTAATAGGAAATGATGCCTGTATGTGGCTGGCCCCCCGGAGATGCGGTAAGCTTGCTGATGGTATAGGAAGATGCCTCAACAAAGGACGAATTAATGGAGGGATGCATGAGTGAGCTAAGCAGGTGAGAGTGAGAAAAATAAAACAAACTTTTTAAAAGAAAAATTCTTCAGACTTCAAATAAGACAAAACTATGACCATGAGTGCTTTCAACAGGGCAAATTTACCAAGTGCTTTCAACTTATTGTTGGTGGGACAAAACAGGCTCCACCAACAATAAGTTCCCTAGAGAGCATACACCTTTGTTTGACTTAACTAATTAGACCCCAGACTCTGTGAAGTTAGATGTGAACTAAGAGAAGATTGATAAATTGCAAAAGATGACCACAAAGGGTGCAGTTTTACTGCCTTTCAAGTCATAAAGCAGTTTTTTAAAAATGTAATGTAGACAATCAATTCTAGCATTTTTTTCTTGACTGATCCTGTAAACCTCCATTCCTTGAATTATCTTGATCATCTTGCTGAGTCCCTTGCTCATTAGTAACAGTAAATCTTTGACACATGCTCACTGTATGTTTGTATGAGAATCAAGTTTCAGACTTTCAAAAAGTAAACTCTGGCACTTCCTAAGGACAATGCACCAAATTCACACACCACATGTGGTGGTTTTAAAATATGTCCACAAGTTCTTGGATACTTCATCCTTTAAGAGGTGGAGCTTAATTGCCCTTCGCTGAGTAGGGACTGGACTTAGTGACTTATTTCCAATGAACGTGTGACATGGTGGAAGTGGAAGTGTGTCACTTCTGAGGCCAGGTCATAAAAGCCATTGCAGTATCCTCCTTGCTCTTTTGTGGATCACTCCCATGGAGGAAGCCAGCTGCCATGTGATAAGGACACTCAAGCAGCCCCGTGGAGAGGTCCACGTGGTAAGGAACTGCAGTTTCCTGCCAATAGCGGGTGAATAAGGCATCTTGGAAGCAGATCCTCCAGCCTCAGTCGAGCCTTCAGATGGCTGAAGCCCCATTTGACACCTTACCTGCAACCTAATGAAAAACCCTGAGCCAGACCACCCAGCAAAGCCAGTTTTCTGATGCCTGATTATCAGAGCCTTTGTGAAACAGTGAATGTTTCTTATTTTCAGCTATTAGGTTTGCAGATAGTTGATTACACAGCAATAGGTAATGAATACACCTTGTTATCACTTTTGGCAGTTTCTACTCCTGTCGTTTTTTCATTCTTCACCATCTTCAGTGGGTACTCTCCCTTCTCAGAAAACATCTCAATTCTTTGCAGACTTTATATACCCCAGAAAGTGTCACAGCATACAGAAAGGCAATGTTCCCCATGGTGACTTATCAGCACCTTTGTGAGAATGGCAGTACCCCAGAGGTAGATGTGACCCCTGTTCTTGCTTTAGGAATGAGGACTTAACAGTGCAGGTAAATTCACCTGTATGAGTGCATAAGAATGAACAGTTTATTATAGTAAGACAATACATTCTTGCTGCAGAGATGAATAATAATTAAAATAACTGATATTCATTTGGTGCTCACTACATCTCTGGAATTATGTTTGTGGTTTACCTGAATTTTTTCAATTTAGGCTCTTAACTGCCTTATGTGATAACTACTATTATTATCTCTGTTCTATGAATGTGGAAATCAGGCATAGGAAGATTAATTATATTGCCTGATAGTAGATTAATAATTAGTATTAGAATCAGGATCAAATCCAGAAAACCTGAGTCCAAAGTTATTGCCCCCAAGATACATCATGGCAGTCAAGTGATCCTTTTACTACCTGAGTCAGATCATGTCACTCCTCAGGTCCGGACATCTCTGAGAGTAGATGGCAGTAGATAGATCTCCACATGCCTCTAAGGCCCTGTACATCTGGGCTCCTGTTAACTTCTCGCCTCCTCCTTTCTCTGCCCTATCAAGTACACTCAAGCCACACTGACCTCTTGCTCCTCCTTGGACAAGTCAGGTATGCTCCCACTGGGATACCCCCAGCTTTCCCGATGCCTCTGGTCAGCAGGCTGAGCCCCACCACTGTCTCCTTTAAGCAGAGTCTCTGAGATGCCTGCTCACCCCCTAGAACTACCTTGGTTCCCTCCTGTTCCTCCAGCGTGTTCAACTGGCCCAGCACGCTCACGCCTCACTCATGCCTTGGGGCCTCTGCACCAGCTGCTCTCCCTGCTTGGATAACTCTTCACCAAGATGTCAGCATGACTCACTCCCTTTCCTCCCTTAGGGCTTTGTTGCCATGCCCTCTTCTCCATAAGGCTCGCACACACCAATCCACACTTCCCTCTCCTGTTCTCACATTCCCCTTACCATGCTCCATCTCCTTCCATGGCATTCACCACCTTTGAGCACATTGTATAATTCATCCATGTACTATATTTTTTATTTATTGGAGTCCCCCAGCCAGTGCTATTGGAAGATATGTTCACACAAGGGGAGGCGTTTTCTGTGTAGTTTGTTGATTGGAGCATCCCAAACACTTAGGGTGGTACCTTGTATACAGTATGTCTTCAATAAATAGATGTTGCAATAACACTGAATGAATTGTACACTATACCACATAAGAAAGTCCAGAGACTTGTCTAAGACCTTGTTCATGATTCATATTTTATTTCTCAGAGAGCTTTGATGCCTGGGGTCCTCATTCTCTTGATGTAGAAGTTAAGACCGTGGGCTGGCCAAGTGGCCTATGGATCAAGACTGGCCCACTGCTTGTTTTCTAAATAAAGTTTTATTGGAACACAGCCATGCTCATTTGTTTACATATTATCTATGGCTGCTTTTGCACTACAATGGCAGAGTTGACATTTGTGACAGAGACTGTATAGTCTGCAAAGCCTAAAATATTTACCACACAACCATTTATAGAAAAAGTTTGCTGAACTCTGGTCAAGACTGTCTTGGTTCAAGTCCTAAGCATGCTACTTACTAGCATGTATCTTTGGTCAAGTTATTTAACCTTTCTATGTTTTTGAGCTTTCATCTACAAAATGGGGATAAAAATAGTACTTACTATTATTATTAGGATTAAATGAATTAACATATATGTGGCATTTAGAACAGTATCTGGCACATAGTAGGTGCTTAAACGTTAGCTTCATCATCACCACCACCACCACCATCATCATCTTTGTGGCCATTGCAAATTTGCTTCATCTCTCTGATTTGATGTTTCATCCCAGCTCATTTTGTTTCTCTTTAAAGAGGAGAGTAATACCCTTGGGGTGTTGTGAGGACTGGATGAGACAGGCTGTGAAGAGCTGTGTCAGCACTGAGCACAAACCCACAATCACCTGTTCCTGCCCCCTCGGTCTTTCCTCTTCTCCTGCACCTTTCCTGGTTATGTAAGGAGGACATTGAGAAGACAGCAGAGGCCAAACTTACATTGACCTACATCTGAGGCTGGTTCAAGACCAAACACTTCCTTAGATGTGCTAGCACAGGTTCCCCAGCCCAGAGACAGGAAGGGCCTGGACTCAGCCCCAACAGCCCGGCTGACTGACTGCAGAATGTGCTGTGGGGTTTTCAAATTGCTGGCAAGAAAGGTTAACCTCTGCCATCTGTTCACTGTGCTGGGCAATGTGCCAAGAGCAGTATAGCTATTGTCCCATCTCATTGTCATATCAGTCCTATAAGGTAAGTGCTATTCTTACTTCCATTTAACTGATAAGACAGAACGAGGCTTAGAGAGATTAAGTCGCTCAAAGTCACAAAACTAGTAAGAGACATCTCTGGTACTGGAACTCTGGCAGTTCGATTCAATACTAACTCGCCCCTATTCCCCAGTGTGAAAAAATAAACTGTAATGCTGATAGTTTCCAGCAATATTGGGATAGGGGCAGAACTGGAGGCCGGGGGATCTCCCTGGCAGGAGTTGCACAAAGGACCGAGAAGACAATAAAACCCAACAGAGTTGGCCCAGAAACAAAGCGCCACACCACAGCAGTGTGGCACACGTCGGGATGAAGGGGATTCCTCACTCCCTCGGGTGACTTTTGGTCCCTTGGGACATCCGTGAAGGCCCTGCCTGGCACAGGAGAGATGGTGGCAATGCAAAGGCGAGCCTCCAAGGAGCGGTGAGCGAACGGGGACCTTCAACTGTAGCCCGGAATCCCTCCCCTATCCCACCCAGCCACATCAGAGGGGAGGGAGCCACTGGGTTCCTATCACATTGGAGAAATACTGGATGCTGTGAGGTCAGAGGGAGCTGTGGGCTGGGGTCCACCGCGCTGCAGCTGGGCACTGAGCCAGGGGCGTGTGGCTCTGTGCCCTTGCTTGGTTGCCCGGCATCCCCCGGGGTGTGGGAACTAGGGAGGGGCCAGATCCATAGGCTGGCATCAGGAACAGCGTGTGGGCAACACAAGGCGGGAGAGCTCCGATGTGTGTCACACCCACAGGCAGTTTCTCCTGACTGACTCACCAAGGGCCGGGCCAGAGCCACCGGCACCCTCCTTACCTCAGATCCACGGTCAGACACTTCCCTCGTCTCACCTCGGAGGCCTCCAGAGGCTGAGGACTCGCCTTCCACGGATTGTGCAGTCTGACCCTTGCTGGAGGAACTGGGCATGAAATTTGAAATAAGCCGAATGTGAAAGGGAAGCGCCGACAGGGCAAAAGTGGAGGCAGCGAGCGAGCTCCAAGCTCCCTGGCCGTGCGCCCCTCCTGCAGCGCGAGAATGGCGCGCCGTGTGCGCGGGACGACCTCGCGAGAGGGGGCGCTGGCGGCCGGGCTGCACCGGACACGCGCAGACCGCCTTCCTCTGTGTCTTCCGCAAAGGGTGTGAAGCCGCTCGCCCAGGTAGAGAGCACGTGTAGCAAACAGGCAGGGCGAGGGAGCTGCCCAGGGGCTGGCCCCGGGAAGTCCCGGCTCTCCTGGGCTCCGTCAGTGATGCACAACCCAAGGGCGTGGGATCATCCCCATTCAGGAGCTTCCCGTAAAAAACAAATTATTTTTTAAGTTACTTTTTTTTCTGTTTTTGATAACTCATCTATTAGACAAGTGTCTACACATTAGTCTTTTTATGATATATTTTAAAATTACTATTATTTGTATTGGTGTTAAAATACACGTAACATAAAAATTATTTCAGTGGCATTAAGTATATTCACATTGTTATGCAACCATCACCATCATCCATTTCCAGAACTCTTCTCATCTTGCAAAACTGAAACCTCTGTACTTACTAAACAGTAGCTCCCCCCACCCCTCTCCCCCAGCCCCTGGAAGCCACTGTTCTACTTTGCTTCCTCTGAATTTGACTACTCTAGGTGCCTCATGTAAGTGGAATTACATGGTATTTTTTTGTGATTAGCTTACTTCACATAATATCCTCAAGGCTCATCCATGTTGTAGCATGTATAGAACTTTATTTTCTTTTAAAGCTGTTTTTAATCCATTTGTTGATGGACTAAAAATTTTTAATTCATCTGTTGATGAACACTTGGGTTGCTTTCCCCTTGGCCTATTATAAACATGGGTGTTCAAAATAACTCTTCAAGTCTCTGCTTTCAATTCATTGAGTGTATATCCAGAAATGAAATTACTGGATCATATGGGAATTCTATTTTTAATTTTTTGAGGGACAACCATACTGTTTTCCATAGTGGCTATACCATTTTATATTCCCACCAACAGTACACAGGTGTTCCAATTTCTCCACATCTTCATCAGCACTTCTTATTCTGGGCTTTCTGTTCTATTCCATTGGTTTGCATGTCTGTCTTTATACCAGTACCACACTGTTTTGATTACTCTAGATTTCTCGTAAGTTTTGAAATCAGGAAATTGAGACCTCCAACTTTGTTCTTTTCAACATTGGTTTGTAGTAGTATTATTTTTATCATAAAGATAGTACAAGCTTATCATTGAAAATTGAAAAAATCCGTGTGGCAGGATATCCAACAATGAAAGACTAATTTTACTTCATTTTGCTTTATTATATTTTATTTCATTTCTCTTAAGTATAAGAAATCACCAAGTTTGGCAACCACTTCTGTTTCTGATGATGAGAAAACTGATGCATGCTACAGATATTTTTTTGGTTAGTGCCTAAAGAACTGATGAACAGTTCATTTCTTTTCAGTAGTTTTCAAACAGTGTCCTGGAAGAAGAGTATTACTTTCTAAAAAATTTATGTGGGCTTGACAGATGGTACATCTTCTAGTTTCTCTGCCTTTTTATATAAATTTTAGAATCATCTGGTTGCTGTGAAGGAATGGGCAATTTGAAGAGGGGCTAAGAAAGCTTCTGAGAGATAAACAACAGTTTATTAGGACATAACTGAAGAATGAGATCAACTGGGGAGAAAGAAAGGACACTACAGCTTCAGATCTAGAATTTTTTCTAGAATATAACACATAGGGTGCCAGGAGAGTGAACAAGTGCCTAGGAAACATCCCTAAGACACTTGGATGCTGAAACTCATGTCTAGCATCAGATGCCTCCTAGTGGTTGTCCTTATGGGGTGAAGCCCTGCTCTCTTTCCCCCAGTGTTCCATATCAGGTGTCCCTTGTCACTGCTTTCAGCTCCCTGAGAAAAGCCTCCCAGCATCCTTAGGGGCAAAGCCACCCCTATTCCAGGGACTGGGCCTTCTTCACCACCATCCCAGGGAGCCAGCCCATTTTAAAAATTAGGTTGTTGTTTGTGGAAAATGGCGGAATAGGAGTGCCCTCCTGGCTCTCTGCTCTCAGAGTCGGAGGTGAAATAGGCAGAGTACTGCACGCGAGTGAACTCCACTTCTACAGGACCAGCTCTGCTCATCTACAGAGAACCAGCGTGGGACACAGGACCTCAGTGGAAAACAGAGGTGAATCGGAAAACTTCTCTCGAAGTAGAGAGACTGTCAGGTGCCTTAGAGAGGGAGCCCGGTTCCCGCTCCGGCCAGCCGGCCAGCATCTGTGCCGGGGTGTTTTGATTCCCCGGGGAGTCCACCCTTCCCCCACCGTGCCCCACACCCTCGCAAGCAGGGAAGTGGCTGAAGTCTGCGGGCAACAGTGGTGTAGGCAGACAGGCTGTGCTGCGGGAGGG